>LOJH01044386.1:0-12935 GCA_001685095.1 Ellobius talpinus | reverse complement strand
TTTGGAAGAACAGGCAATGCTCTTAACCTCTGAGCCATCTCTCCAGCCCCATATGTCTTGTTTTTAATATAGAGGAAAACATACCACAGAGCCTTGAGGCAATATCACGTGTACAGTTCTTAATAATTTTTTCCTGTTTTGGGAATAAGGGTTTCTTGTATCCTGACTGACTTTGAACTTGATCTGTACCAATACTACCTTTTTTCTAAAAAACTTTAAAAAAAAATTTATGCATGTGTGTTTATCTGCCTACCATGAACATGCCTGACACCTGCAAAGGTCAGAAAAGGACATTAGATCTACTGGAACTAGAGTTACAGATTATAACAGCTACAGTTACAAGCTGCCATGTGGGTGCTGGGAATAGAACACAGGTCAGTGCTATTAACTGCTAAGCCATCTCTCCATCTCTCTCATCTCCTCTTGCCTCTGCCGCAGAGTGGTGTGATTACAGATGTGCAACATCAGGCTTGATTTATGCAGGGCTGGGGACTGAACCCGAGGCTTTGTGTACACTAGGTAAGCATTCTATCAACCAAGCTACATCCCCATTCCTTTTAATTTTTTCAAATATTTTATTTTATATATATGAATGTTTTAGCTATATGTATATATGCACATCACATGTGTGCTTGATGCCTACAGAGACATCAGATCCCTGAAACTGGAGTTATAGACAATCGTGAACTGGCATGTGATTGTTAGAAACCCGACCTGGGTCCTTTGCAAAAACAGGCACTCTTAACCACTAAGCCATCTCTACAGTCTTCCTCTCCCTGAAATCCCTTTTATAACAAACTTATGTTAACCCATAAAGTGGTACTTATAAATCAATCAAAGTCCAAAATAAGATTTGAAGAATATTTTTTGCCATAAAGGTTACCTCTTAAAAAACAAAAAAAAGTTAGCTAGGTGTGGCAGATTACTTGTGAGTTTGAGGACAGTTTGGTCTACCTAGTGAGTTCCAGGCCAGCCAGAACTACACAGTAAGACCCTGTCTCAAACAAAACCAGGCCTGGAGAGATACTGACTGCATTTCCAGAGGACCTGGGTTCAGTTTCTATCATCCACAGGGCAGCTCTCTGTAACTCCAACTCCAGGGGGTCTGACATCCTCTTCTGGCCTCTGAGGGCACTGTATGCATGTGGAGATTACACATGAAGGCAAAATGTCCAAACATGTAAAACGAAAAAAAAATCTTTAAAGAAAAAACATAAAAAAAATTTAAAAAAAAGAAAAAAAAGAAAAAACATTATCTCTTAAGAGACTAAGGATGTATCTCAGCTGGTAAAGCACTTGCAAGAGTGGCAATAACTGGTGTGATAGTACACACCTGCAATCCAAACACAGGAGCTGGAGACAAGAGGACCAAAAGTAGTATAGCTACACAGTAAATTCAAGACCAGTCTGAGATACCATGACGTCCTGTCTCAAGTACCAACAACAACAAAAATAAATAAATATATGTATGTTACCTCTATGCAGACTTTTTACTTAGTAGAGGCCACTGTAGCACTGAAATGGCAGGCAAGCTGGGCATCTCCAGTTCTGATACAAGAGTAGCCTGAGCTTCACTTCCAGGTAGACTCTCTGAGAGAACACAGAGAAGCTTCAGTTTGAGGTTAAAAATGAGGAACTACACTCTTTGGCCTAGAGGCAGTAGGAAACCCCACTTAAGACCTAGGAAGGGATCATGTGGGTCTACATGACCCATGGGGATGAAGGTTCAGGATGACATGGCCCCAATCCTATCAGGAGGGAAAGTGGGAGCCTGTACAATAACTCACTTTATACTGGATTTAAGCCAGGACTATCAGGAAAATGACCACATTATAGGGGGGAAGAGGTGGTGCTTAGGCCTGCAGGAGTCACCTGTGAAGCCTGATCCTGAGCCTTTCTGGCACTCATTAGTGCATGCTTTTGTTTCAGTATTGCATGCTGAGTTTCAAAATACATTCTGGGCTTGATTTAACTTCTCTAAGGTGTGAAATCTTCTTAGAGACATATTCATATCATATCCTCAACTATAGGATGCAATCAAATGTCAACTTTTCTGTGAATTTAAGGTTTGCTCACCAAAGGCCGTATTTCTCTGTCCTGGAAGAAAACTCCATCTGCTCATTGTGAGACAAGCATCCCTAGACCCAGGTCAAAAAGAAAGATGCCAAAGTCCAACATTCAATTAACACTGGCATTTGCTGCTTGGT
Organism: Ellobius talpinus; assembly: GCA_001685095.1. NCBI lineage: Eukaryota > Metazoa > Chordata > Mammalia > Rodentia > Cricetidae > Ellobius > Ellobius talpinus. The sequence continues at coordinate 10,728 of LOJH01044386.1, read as the reverse complement.
CAACTTTATTGAAGCATATTTTGCACACAATAAATGACATCCACTTAAAGTAAACAAGTCAGGGAGTTCTGGAAACCCTATGAGGCCATCACCACACACCCCCAAATTATCAAAGCTTTCCGTGAGCCCCCCTACAACATTCAGTCCTAGGCAGTCAAGTTGGCCTTGTCATCTATAATTTCATAAAAATAGAACATACTGGTTCCTTTCATTCAGCACCAAGAATCTTTAGATTCAATGTGTTCTGTGTTTTCTGTTCATTACTACGTTATTGTTATGTGGCTATACCTCATTTCCTTTACCTATCACCTGCTGACAGGTTCCTAGCTGTTTCTATTATTCTGGAAATCATAGGTCCCTGAGCATACACCATGTGAACCTGTATTTCTATTTCTCATAGGTAAATAACTAAGGAATTTGTATTGGATCAGAGGTGTGTTTAATCTGTCAAACTTTTTCATATAGTGGTACCTCTTTACTTTCCCACAAGCAGAGCAGAAGAATTCAAAGGCTTTGCATCCTCACCAATATTTGATATTGGTGAGCACATAGTGGTATCTCATTATCAGCAGTTCCCTGAACAGTAATGGTTTGCATCTTTTCATGCCATTAGTCACATGTCAAAAGTCACTATTGAAGTATCTTTTCACATGTTTTAATTGTATTGTCTTCCAATTAGCAAGACATGGTAGTTGTTTAACATGTACTTATTTGTTCACTTTGTGTGTGCGCGCACGTGTGTGTGCGCGCGCACGCACGCGTATGCACGAGTATACACACAGGCCATAAAACACAACCTACAGCATGTATGTGGAGGCCAGAAAACAACAGTCACTTTTCTTCTTTCACCATGTGGGTTCCAGAGATCAAATTCAGGTTGTCAGCCTTGGTTGTCAGACCCTTTACCTACTGAGCCACCCCATTAGCTCAGCAGTTCTGTACATAATTTTTAAATTTTGGTTATTTGCATATGTGCATATATATATGCATATACATATTTGCTATGGCATCATGGAAGTCAGAGGAAAACTTGTGGGAGTCAGTTCTCATCTTTCCCTATGTGGGTCCTGAGAACTAAACTCAGCTTTGTGGGGCCTGGTGGCGAGTGCCTTTAGCTGAGGATCTCATTCATACTTATTCTTTCCTGTTGTATGTGTGTGTATATACGTGTCGAGAGGCTATGGAGGCCAGCAGTCCACACCATCTTCTTTAATCCTTCTCCACCTCATTTTTGAACTTCAATGAACAGATAATAGCTGCTGCTGAGAGACATTGGATTGTGGAAGGGACTGCTAAAATAAACCAGCCTATATATTTTAAGACTGTCTTGAGGCAGAAGCAGGTGGTGAGGCAAAAGGTAGGCAGATCTCTGTGAGTTCAGCCTGGTCTATGGAGCAAGTTCCAGGACAGGTTCCAAAGCTACACAGAGAAACCCTGTCTCGAAAAAAACAACCCCCCCACCAAAAAAGACTGCCTTAACGTCAAAATGGAATTCAGAAAGAATTTTGCATTGGGGTAGAAGTTATGCCTTTGTTTCCACAGGAAACAAGAAGTTATGGTTCTCTTCCAAGTTAATAGATATCAGATTTGCCTGGGGTGACCTCCTGAGGGTCTTGGCTACAGACATGAGGGAAAGGTCAAAAAAGACTACAGGACAGGTGATATATATGCTGATCCCTCTGAAACTGGATGAGACATGATAAATCTTGTTGGTACAGAGTCCTCATGACAGTCTGGTTATACAGTCCAAACGGACTTATAAAGTTGACTGATGTCTTTTAACTGCTCAAACATAAAACAAGCTGACTTGTACACACCACACATTCCGTACTTGTGTTAATGCAGATATGTATGATACCTTTAAATGCTTATATATTTTCAGAACAAAAGGATCAGATATGAAGACAAGTAGCCCAATGATCCAGCCTCTCAGAATGCCTCAGTAATAGTTTCCTCAAAAACCTACCTCCAGAACAACTTGGAAGCTGCCAGCTGATATGGTCCAGCCACAGACTACTCCAGCTAAGACTTCAGAGCTCTGCCTTTTCTCATCTCACAGAGACTAAACAAAAAGTAATACAGCTTAGCTCTCCCAGGATTTGACAGTTATCCTCATTTTCTAAGGGTCCCCTAAAGATGCCATCACCCCCAGAAAACAGGAAGTAGTCTAGGGAACCTGACACCCACATTCCCAAGAAATGGTGTTAAAGGGAGGCCGCTTGTCCCCAGCTGCTCAGCCCAAAATAACAACATAGAAACTGTATCAATTAAATCACTGCTTGGCCCAAAATGGAGTGGGTCATTTGTGGTCATTCGGTGGGTTATGGATGTCTGTTATTATTTAGGGGGACTGGTTACAAATTATTATTGGTCAAGTCAGAAAAAAAACAACAAAGGAGATTAGATTCAGGACTCTCTTTCTGAAGAGAAAAAAGGGAGATATAAAAATGATAGGATAAAAGAGTAGATTATTGAATCTACTTTCAAACTAAAAAACTACTAGTCTCAAAAATTTTACATACATATGGATTTTTGTATATTGATACAAATTTAAGGCTATTTTTGTTAAATTATGTATGTTTCTACTCTTATTTAAGGTATTATACCTATGATGCTCATTTTTAAACATAATATAAAGTTCTAGTCGTTAAAGGCTATTATTAGAAACTGTCTAAGATAATTAAGAAATGTAGGTTAGTAGTTAGTCATCTATAACAATCAAATTTGTGGCCATGTTAGATATGTTTTCAAGGTCAAACATATATTTTAGACAGACAGATGGTCTTCAAACATTTCAAAGACTGATGTGGGATTCCCCTCTGTATGCTATGAATACGTTTTATTACCATTGGTTATTAAAGAAGCGGTTTCAGCCAATGGCTTAGTAAAGACGGGCAGGAAATCCGAAAAGAGATATAGAAAGTAGAAAGTAGGTGGAGTCAGGGAGACACCATGTAGCTGCTGAAGGAGAAAGACGCCAGATGCCAGCCAGAACCTTACTGGTAGGCCACAGCCTCATGGCGATACACAGATTAATAGAAATGGGCTAACTTAAGATGTAAGAGTTAACTAGAAATTCGCATGTTATTGGCCAAACGGTGTTGTAATTAATATAGTTTCTGTGTTATTATTTGGGTCTGGGTGGCTGGGAAACAAATGAGCAGTCTCTGCCTATAAGAGACCTACAAAATATGGCATTTAAGATGTTATAATGACATAAGGCTTTTCACAACAATGAGACAAGTCTGTTCCCAGCAACGCCAATCTACTTCAGAGAAGATAACTGGCATCAAAGAAAATCCAAATGGAGTTTGTTTTCAATGCGGCAAAGTTAGGCACTAGGCAAGAAACTGTTCGTGCCTTGACTGTTGACAGTATGCTGTCCAAACTGGACAAGCAGGACACAAAAGGTGACTGCCAAACTTTGCCAAGACAAGGTAAGACAGTCCTTCAGAATTCCTGTTTCACAAAAGAGTCTGTCATATATTTTAGGCCTGTAGGCTGCAGATGGATGCCCCAATGCTGCAGAGGAACCTTGGGTGACTGTGCAGGCAGCCAAATCTCCCTGTTGCTTCTATAGTTTTGGAAGTTGTTTGCTCTGTGCTTCCTGTTTACTCAGGTAATATATCCTTCTCAGCTCTCTGATGGGGTTGAAGACTAATAGGTATAGTTTTCCTTGTTACTTAATTCAGAAAAGAAACTCACAAAAGACGTGTAAAGTCTGTAAGGTTGAGACATAAAAACTTAAACTGTTTATCTAAAAAGATGTTTTAAGGTCTAAAAAGATAGTTTTAGGATGGTGATACAAGTTATGATAGAAAGTGGTTTAGGAATAAAATTTTGGATTCATCAAGATAGGATAGATAATATTTTCTCTGAAATTGCCAAATACAAATGGACTGGACTTTGTAAATATAATTATTACCTGAAAATTATTATATACAGTTTTACTGTGTTAGAGTTACATCATTCCTTTTTATTTAGACAAAAGGGGGAAGTGTTGTGGAATATTTGTTTATACCGTGAAGATGTGTCTTTGCCAAAGCATCTTTTGATTGGTTTAATAAAGAGCTGAATGGCCTATAGCTAGGCAGGAAGAGGTTAGGTAGGACTTCAGGAGACAGAGAGGACTCTGGGAAGAAGAGAGGTAGAGTCATCAGTCAGATGCAGGGGAAACAGGATGTGCAGGAGGAGAGGCAACACCTACAAGTCACACGGCAGGACGTACATGAATAGAAATGGGTTAATTTAAGTTATGAGAACCAGTTAGAAACAAGCCTAAGCTATAGACAAAGCCTTCATAATTAATAAGTCTCTGTGTCTTTATCAGTGAGTTTGCGGCTCAAAGGAAAGTTCAACTACACCCTTCCCTCGTGGTTGATTAGGCACCACCTCCCTTTTCCCTGGTAACACTAGAAAGAAAAGTATCCTAACGGTCCCTCCTCAGGCATCCAGGTTAAAAGAACAGAATACATCCGGCCCTGGTTAATGACATAACATACTAACATATGCCAATGATTGAAATGTCAAATACTATTGTACCCATAAAAGGTAATTTAGGCCAGGGGTGGCACACACTTTTAATCCTCATACTTGGGAGGCAGAGGCAAGAAGATCTTTGTGAGTTCAAGGCCAGCCTGGTCTGCATGATGAGATCTTGTCTCAATAAAAAAAGTAGATAAATAAGTATGCAAAAAGGTAATTTAGCTGGTGGTTGAAGAACTGAGAGTAGGTCTGCTCAGTCCTAAATAAGACATCTATTTCAAACCCTCCCCTCCCTAAGGCTCAGGGAAGACTATGGAAGAGAGGGCAGAAAGAATTTAAAAGCTGGAGGATGGAGAATAATGTAAATTGCTATCTTCTGGACATGATATAACCATTGCACACATGAACTCACCAAAACTATGGTTATTTGTGCAATATCAAGCCAACAACAAGATCAGTTAACATCCCAACAGACAGTATTAACTGAACTCAGTGAACTCACAAAAATAAAAAATTACCAGGAGTGGTGGTACAGGCATTTAATCCCACTCTGGGGGCAGAGGTAGGTGGGTTTCTGAGTTTGAGAAAAGCCTAGTCTACTCATGAGTGACTAGTACCCGCAGAGGGCCAGAGGCTGCCAGATGCCCTGGAACTGGAGTTACAGACAGTTGTAGGCACCATGCAGGTGTTAAAAACTCATCCTTGGTCCTCTGCAAGGATGCAAATACTCTAAGTTGCTGAACAATCTCTCCAGCACAGTTTAAGATTTATTTTTAATTATGTCATTATATGTATGTATATTTATAAACATAAATGCAGGTGCCAGTGGAGGCCAGGAGTTGGATTCTCTGAAGTTACAGGTGGTTGTGAGCACCTGGATATGGGTGCTGAAACTAGAACTCACATTTTCTTGCTAATTATTTGCTCTGAACTACTAAGCCATTTTTCCAGCCCCTAAGCAACGCTCATTATCATCACCATTATTATTATTATTTTGGTTTTTCAAGACAGGGTTTTCTGGGTAACCCTGGCTGTCTTGGGGCCTGGAACTCAAGAGATTTGCTTGCCTCTGCCTCCTGACTGCTGGGATTAAGTGTGCCACCACTGCCTGGTAGCAATGTTCTTTAAATAAGTTATCCTATAGATCCATAGATCCAAATTAATATGGAAAACAGATGCCAGCCAGTTCTGAGAGGTGTTGTGACAGATGCTGCCAGTGGACAAGATGAGCTCAAGTTGCATTGAGGAAGACTAGTAAGGCCAGGATATGTAAATTAAGAAAAGAAACTATCTGTATAATCCAGATCAATAATTCCTTCTACAAACGTCAGGGTTAAAAAAAAAGTACTCAAATTATTGTGTGGTTCTTAATTATCAAGTGCACCCACAATCAAACTATTTTTGTGACCGGGATCAACCCGGGGAAGCCAAGCCATTAATTTCTGCAGGATTTATGATAGAGAAAAAGCAGGGGCTGAACAGCAAGGGCCTAAAATGTGAGAGACCCTAGATTCAACTCACTCCCACATCCCTGGGACCTCCACACCACCTGCACCACCAAGGGGAGCTAAAAAACTAGAACAGAAACGACCTCCGTTCTGCCTTCTCTGTACACTGTGGTAATACTAAGAAACACCACCAACAAGATTATGGGCCAATAGAAGCAGGATGATCCCAAGTTTAAGGCTGGCAGGGGCTACACGGCCAGTCCCTGTCTCAAAACAACAAAAACAAAATACCGGGCCAAGTTTGATACCTTTAAATAGGCCTACAGAGTTGAGAATTCACTAATAGAGTTGCGGGTACAAACTGCAAGGGCCAAAAGCCGAAACGAGGTGGGAAACGTATCACGGTCATAGACTGGGACGCACAGCAAAGTCCTCAACTTGGTCCCACATCTCCCAAGTCCTGCTCCGCTCCCTCTCAACCTCCATTAGGGCAACCACCACGCTCCGCTCGCGGCTCCTCCCCTGCCGCCGCATCACTGGCAAAATGGCAGCGAGGCAGGGTGGGCACTGCCCCGCCGGGTCTTGGGCGACTTCTGGAGTCTGAGCTACCCTAGCCCCGCAGCCTTTATCGCGTCGTTGCAGCAGACACCTCGGTCAGATCGAGGCCCTCACTCACCAGACACCGGGCGGATTCCTCTTTCATACCCGCCGCCTCGCGAAGGCCCCGCGAGCGCCCCCTGGGACTTGTAGTCTCTGGCCCAACCCCCGCCCAGGCGTCGGAGGTGTCGCTCTGGACAAAAAAACTACAACTCCTAGCGGCCCCCTCCCGCGAGGCGTTCATCCGGGATTCTCTCCAGGCAGCTGGGTTGGGCTTGGAGCACTGATTGAGAAATGAAGACGGGGATAGGGTGTGTGTGTGGGGGGGTGACAACGAAACCACGACTATATTCCCCAATGTCCCTAGCTGCGGCCAATCAGAGCCTAGTCTGGCTCTAGGCAGATGGGTAGGAGTTGTGACCTCTGAGTACCTTGCCAAGTCGCCCTAGAGAATCTGAAAAGATATATCTTCCACCCAAGGCCACGGTAGCTTAGGAAACGTTTACCTGGCCCTAGTTTGTGATGGAGATGGGTCAAATGTAGGGGAAAAGGGCCAGCCAAAGAAACACACCCCGACCCTGAAACCAGAGCCAGTGAAAGAAACACACCCTAGCCCAGAAACTAGAGCCAAAAGATTAAAAAAGGGCCAGTGAAACCAGAACCAAAGAAACTCTGTCCCTAACCAACTCAGCACAGCAACCAACCATGAGCAGGAAACCCCCGAGAAGGAAAAATAAACAATCCCTGAACACGAAATCCAGTCTCTGAGTTTGTCCAAGCTCAGGGATTGAAATCCAACCAATCTCCACCCTAAAAATCTTCGAAAAACTCTGCCCCCCAAGAAGCCCTATATAAGCCCTGTGCCTGTTCAGTTCACTGCTCCCCTTTTCCACTCTGGTAGGGGCAGCCACTCTCTGGATTCCTCCCTACCAATAAATCCCTTGAATGAGGTTTGGGTGAGGACACCTAGCAGAACTTCACTGAGGCAACCCTCCCCTGCTGGGACAGAGTTGCTGCATTGGGGAAACCTTTCCCTGGAGCAGAACTATAAGCTGCTGCACTTACAGTGACTTTGTGGTATTCTTTGGCTCCTGTTTGCCATAATACTTTTCCATTCAAGCTGCAACACTTACAGGGGATGCATTTCAAACTCACTCAAAACATATGATTTGATTGGTTTAGCGCCATTTCAAAGTGAACACTTACGATGTTCAAATTAAGCTCTTTGTAAAAAGAAAATCTGGGTTTTCTAATTTACCTTGGGTGTCTGCTCAGAGATTTGGACTCAGTGGGAGGCCACACCCACACTGAGCTAAGCATGGAGCAGCTGAGGTCACTGCATGGAACACTTAGGAGTCTGTCTCTGGGCTACCTGATCTCCCGTCTCTCCAACTTTGCAAGCCTCAGCATCTGGACTTCTTAACAGAAGCCATCCTAAGACTCCTTGACCGCGCCACCTTGACACAAGGAGAAGGAGATGTGCTTTTTGCAGTCCATCAGACTCTGAAGTGGAGTTGGATCACTAGGCAGTACCTGGGGAGAGCACAAGGGCGTACACCAGGGCTGTGTTTTGAATAAAGGTTGGGAGTGTCAGGCTTTGTTCTGTGTCCCCATCAAGACTGGTTTTTCATCCTGTTCTGGAGCTGCCTCCAGTGCAACCTCGCTGCCAAGCCCTAGCTCTCCACTAGGCCTCCCTCACTTCCTGGATACTGTCGTGACCTCAGTTCCTCTGATCTGGTAGAGCCGGTCAGACAACTCAACATTCTTTGTGCAACCTCTATTTACTTTTCCCTGGAAATCTAGTCTGAGGCTCAGCGTCTCTAAGGATTCAGAGAGTTAGAGCTGCTGGCCTTCTTGGCCATCTGCAGTGACCACTGTGGAGCAGGGTGATGGGACTATGGTAAAATGGGCTTTATTCTTCCCAGATGAGTGACATCAGGAAGGCATATTTTCTGCTTTTGTTGATTTGGATTCTTCCTCTGGGCTACCTCTAGTATTTCTTACAAATATTTGAAAAGGACAGATGTCCTTGAAAGGGTTGTATGTGTCCGCTCACCAGAGACTTGACTCCTTTGAGAGCTGGTATACCAATGAGACATTGGTCACTAGTGTACCTCCTCCCACAACTCCCCCATTCCTTCACTCTGGGATGATTTGATCAGCTAGCCCCTCTGAAGAAAACATTCTCAAAGTTGAAGGTTTTTGTAAAATCTGGGTTTTCTACATTATCCTCGGTGGGTGTCTGCTCAGAGACTTGGACTCACAGTGGCTCAATTTTCCCAGCTGACCTCTGTCTGTTGGCCATCCAGCATGAGTCCTATGATTGATTGTAGGTGCTGTCTCAGTATTTTTTTTCTTTTTCCGAGACAGGGTTTCTCTGTAGCTTTGGAACCTTTCCTGGAACTCACTCTGTAGACCAGGCCTCAAACTCACAGAGATTCACCTGTCTCTGCCTCCTCTTGAATGCAGGGCTTAAAGGTGTGAGCAACCACATCTTGGCTCCTGTCTCAGTATTTTTGTCCAAGGTTAAAATATCAAAAATTTCCTATGAAAATAGAGCTCTGGTCTTAGAAAAGGGCGTCATTCACCTGAGTTTCATTTTCTGGGTGCCTCTAGGACTTCTGTGGCAGCTGGTGATGTCTTTTGTTGAAATCATCCAACATGGTATGTGGAGGTTAAGTTTGGCGGAGACTAGTGGAAGAGGCAAGTGCTATGTGAAAGAACTGTGAAGGATCATGAGGCTTGTGATTCTGCTGTGTGTGTGTGTGTGTGTGTGTGTGTGTGTGTGTGTGTGACTTTTCAAGACAGGGTTGTTCTGTGTAATAGCCTTGGATGTCCTGGAACCAGTTCTGTAGATCAGGCTGGTCTGCAGCTCTCAGATCTGCCTGGATTAAAGGTGTGTACCCCACACCCAGTGTGGATCTGCACTTTCAAGGCCATGCTTTTTCCTTTGCTCAGTAGCTACTTTCGTTCTCAGGAGTGCTTTTCCTTTCTTAATAAACTACCTCTATTTCTAACCATGTATGCCCAGACCAGTTCTTTGCCTTTGTTTTACAAGCGCCTTAACACTTACCTGGGTGCTCTGGAATTCGGACCTGTGCCTACAATACTGTCATCCCTAGAATACAATGGGTTGTATATTAACAGGTTTCTTGATATCACAGGGTGATGATTTTGTTTTGTGTGTGTAATGTTTTGAAATTTGATTTCTGGGATATCAAGAATATACCACAAACCCATGACTTGGATGTTTTGTTTTGCTTTTTTTTTTTTTTGATTATTTGTTTCAGCACACCCTGGGAACAAAACCAGGATGCTTAGGAGACTGGTGAAGACCAGAAAAAGTCTGTCTAAATCTCTCAAATAACCAAACAACTTTGGGCCCCTCAATTGCTGCCTCCGATCTCTGTCCTTTAACCCATGTTTCAAAGCAGAACTTTCACCAGATGAAGAGCTCTCTCTACCCTTGTTGTTGTGGAGTTTTGTGTGCTTTGTGTTTGTTTATCTAAACACACAAGTTAGCACAAATAGCATGCCAAAGAGCATGCAACTATCAAGGACAATTTATAGAAGTCAGTTCTCTCCTTCTATCTTATGGGTCCAGGGATGCAAACCCAGGTCATCAGGCTTGGTGTTGCATCTTTTATCCACTGAGCTATTTGGCCACCCTTATGTGGTTTTCCTCTCTTTGTCCACCCAGAGAGTTATGTTGATTTCCTAATGTGAAGCTAGCCTTCTTTTCTGTGTAAAGTCCTACATGACCACAAACTGTTACCTTTTAATGTATTGCTATGTAAATTTTGCTAAAACTTTTCCAAGATTGCTATTTTGTTAAGGTTTTGTTTTGTATTGTATTTATTTATGACATAATGGTCTATAGATTTATTTTCTCATAAAGTCTATCTAGTTTATGACTGGGGCAATGTGGCCTGGCCATGTATAATGAGTTGGAAGGTAATGCTGACTCTTTGACTTTCTGGGTGGGATAACAAAGGCTTGATGGAAGCCAGGCATGTTGGTATCTGTAACATGAGGGCTGGCTTGCTTGTTGGGGTTTCCGTCCCGCCCGGTACCCCACAGCTGGCAAGCCCCAAAGAAAATCACAGAGATCTCCATAGGTTATAAAACTGATTGGCCCATTAGTTCAGTCTTCTTATTAGCGCTTGTAGCTTATATTAACGCATTATTCTTATCTATG
>LOJH01044385.1:0-13802 GCA_001685095.1 Ellobius talpinus | reverse complement strand
TTATTAACCAATGAAAGTAACACATAGACAGATGACCCTCCTCCATCAAATAATGACTGAGGAGAGGAAAAATTTGAGTCATGTTTTAATTTCTCCTCTTGAGCATGCTTTTTTCTATGGCCTTTAATGGAATTTCTATGTTCAACACAGGAGAAGACAGGTCTCAAGTGTTTTGTCTCAATTGTCCATAGAAAACAGTGAGCCATTATTGAAAACAATAGGAGTCTTGGAGGGGAACTATTTTTTAATTATAAAAGTAAGTAACACAATTCTTAAAAGTCTGAATGGGCTTAAATAACAGAAAGATAAAAAACTAAATAGGCATGGCTGGAGATGATGGATCAGGATAAATAGAGACGGAAATAGTGGAAACGATGGGGACAAAAGACCAAAGGAGAGAGTTAGATGATGCTGGAAACAGAATGAGAACTGCATCAGTGCTGAAAGAAGACAAGGAATGGGAAAAGGCACAGGCTGCAGACAGAATAGTGGAGAATTTTTTAAAACCAGTAAGAAAACCAAGACTGCAAAGCCACAGTCTGTGGCCATCCCATGCAGCCTCTCCTGCACAACCCCTCACCTACACTGCACTGTGCATCACTTACTGCCTCTTTAACAATATGTAGTACCTTCTTGTTGTTTTCAGAAGTGGGGCTGAGAATAGTCAGTTCTGGTCTACTCGGTTTAGGTTTTGGAGATTCACAAGAATTAATGAAACTCATGATGAAAGGTTCCAAATGCTGACCTTTCTGCAGTGACAGAGGAGATAAGCACTTTTAATATCACAGAAGCCAGACAATTCATCAGTAAATAAGTACATCACCATCATTTATAAATATACATAAATCAGTAATTCACCTCTTTCATTAGTTTTCCAGGAACAGACTTTATAATTTTCCCTGTAATTTAAAATAAAATATCAGTTTTGTGAAAGTATAACATAACAGTTTAATTGTTTACATGAATATTTTCCCTAGATAGTTTTAAACAGTAAATAGTCAAATAAAAAGCCAAAGCTGTATAGAGTATTTATAATTCATCATTTCATTCTTCAACAGAAATTCCTAATAAATGTGATACCCCAAACTAATTCGCAGATACATTGGATTTATTGTAAAACTAAGTTGTGAGTTTGTAGTAGAGATCTAAGAAGCTTACTGCTGGTAAATGTTAGTATACAATAACGAGATGACAATGAATTCTCTATTTTGATGTCTATTTGACCTAATGTCCATTTGTTTGTTCACTTACTCACTTATTCCTTCCCTCCTCACTCCCTTTTGTGTCTTTGGTGCCAGAACCAAACCTAGGGTCTTCACATGTTAAGCAAATGGTCTACCATTAGCTTCATGCTTTGCCCAGAAAAATTTTATAACAATGTTTCAACAGGACAGGAGAGATGGTTTAGCTGTAGGAGAACTTGCTGCTCTTCAGAGGACCTGAGTTTGGTTCTCAGTCCATGTTGAGCAGCACACAGCTGCCTTTAACTCAAGCTCTTGGGGATACATCCTTAGAAATCTGCTTGGTGATTTTGTTGCACAAACCTCAAAGAGTGCACGTACACAAACTTACAACCGCTATAAGTCACCAGGAGACATAATTTAAAGAACCACTGTCATGTAAGCAATCTCTCATTAAATAAAGCATGGTTATGTTACATTACATGATTTTATTTAAATATACACATAAATGCAGGGATATTAATACTTTTCTGTGATAGAACAAGAGGTTAGAAGTGACTAAAGGAAAACGTATCTCTAACTTCAAAAGAAGTCCTTTGGATTCATCACGTGCCATACTATCAAAACCATTTTTCTACACTAGTCTGAAAACATTGTTCTTATATATGTTTTTTCCAAATGACTTACCAAGATTTACATCTGGAAGTATCTTATCAAGAAACTGTGTTTCCCCACCATTTGGGGAGAGAAAGTCAGCTAGAAGTTGACTGTTACTCAGTTCTGGATGCTGCAGAAGTTTCTTCAATGAACAGAACAGAGGAGGGAAACAGATTAGAACTATGGAAGGGTAATCAAAGCTGATCTAAAATAATTGTAAATAAAGAAAGAGCAAGAAACTTTAAGTCATCAAAATGTATTTCCTATTCTATCCACTGAAATAATACACACACATAGTATACATATGCATATATATAGTAAATTGTTGCAGTTTTATGTAACACAATGTACATATACTGAGAAAAATGGGAAGTCAATTCTGACTGATGACTGGTAGAGAGCTGATCCCAGAAAACCAAAAAAAAAAAAAACCCTACAAACTGTATAATAAAAAGGACTACGGAATAAAGTGAGAAGGATAATTCCCAAGCTGAGAAAATTAAGCATAAAATCAAACACAGTCCAACATTCTTAAAATACATTTAATTTTTTATCCAAAAGGTTTTCTTTCCTAAGTCAAGATTTTAATTAACATAAAACTAATTAAAACCCTCTCAAGAAATAGCTAATATTTTATTGGTTGTTAATTTGAAAACAACACTGAGGATCAGGGATATACCTCAGTGTTAGAGTGCTTAGCTGGCATATGCAAAACCTTGAGTTTGATCCCCAGTATCACAAAAATACAATACAAACAGTATACATATGATATTTTCCCCAAGACAGGTTCTCACTATGTAGTTCTATCTGTCCTGGAACCCACTATATAGACCAGGCTAGCCTCAAACTTGCCAAGATCCAACTGCCTCTGCCTCCCAAGTGCTAGCTAGCATTAAAGTTGTATGTCACCATGATCAGCCAAAAGTTCATTTTAAAATCCACATAGAAAAACGTATGTTGGGCTAGAGACATGCATGGCTCAGAGGTTAAGAGCCCTGGCTGCTCTTCCAGAGGTCCTGAATTCAATTCCCAGCAACCATATGGTGGCTCACAACCACTAAAATGATATTTGGTGCCCTCTTCTGGTGTGTAGGCAGAACACTGTATACATAATAAGTAAATTTTTTAAAAAAGAAAAAAGTATGTTTTAATTCTGTGGACAGGTATGACAGAGCAAAGAATGCATGAACAAGAGAGACATCTGCATATCCATGTTTACTGCGGTACTACTCGCAACAGCCAAGTTACAAAATCAGAGCAAAACTATGCATGTATCAACAGATAATGGATAAGTAAATGTATTATATATGCACACTGTTGATTCATTCAGTCACAAAGAACAAAGTGATGTAATTTACCAGAAAATGAATGGAACTGGAATCATCATGTCAAGCAAATAAGCAAGTCTCAGAAAGATAAACACTATACATTTTCCCTCATAAGACTGTAGATTAAGGACTGTAGAGATGGCTCAGCACATAAGAGCACTGGCTGCTCTTCCAGAGGTCCTGAGTTCAATTCCCAGCAACCACATAGTGGCTCACAACCATCCATAATGACATCTGGTGCCGTCTTCTGACATACAGGCATACACGAAGGCAGAAAACTGTACACATAATAAATAAATAAATCTTTTAAAAAAATATCGTACATTTAAAAAAAAGACATGAAAATGGAAGAGGGCTATTTAGGAAGAAGAAAGTAACCAACAGGAGGCAGGGAAGGAGGAAAAGAGAATTAAGGATTATGAGCGAAGTAAGTATGATCAAAATACATCATCCATGCATATGGTAATAGCATAATAAAAACATTACTTTGTACAATAAATATATGCAATTAAAAAGAGAAGAAATACTTGAGGAAAACAGGAAAAAGCACAAAGAGAAGAGAAACAAACTGGAGTTACTGATGTCTCAATTTGAGCAAGCAGCGAGCTGGTAGAGCTGTACCTGCAGATACTCCTGAAACTCCTCTCTCTTTGACTTTAAGAACTCGTAGTTTTTGGGACCAATGATCCTTTTGGATGGAAGCTGAGCATCGGGAAATGTGCCTGAAATTGGTGCATAAAGTGCTTACTGTTTTGGTTACTTTAAACACTATTTGAAACTACTGTGAAAATTCACATTCACAATACTGTCTTGTAGTGACATGACATTATGTTTTAAACAATCTTCACACAGAGAGTTGAATAGCAATTTTTTATGTACAAACAGCTGCTTTAAACTTTTATTACTTAAAAAAGTCAATACATTGTAAAAACTTAAAATATAGATATAAAAAAGGCAAAAATCAACATTCTTCTTTTCAACAGACCTACATAAACAGATGTCAACATCAATTGGCACACTTACTTAAAGTAAAAAAATCTGGTACAAGACATTTCAAGAAGGCCAATCACTGAATTATTATGTTTTTATATAAGAAAACAACATACCATGAAATTCTGTTAGTTTTGATTCAAGTACATAGAATTCAAGGTATCTTCTGTAGACAGACCAATGTTCAGGTTCATGTCCAACTGTAAGTTAAAAATAAGCAATTTTATAACCCACTACAAAAAGTGAAACAATAATACTAAAATGGAGGTATTACATTAAAATATTTTAGTTATCACATCATATTTCATTTCATATTTTAATTCTAAATTATCTAGAAGGAATTGATAAATTTCATTTTTATGATATTACAAGCAAACAGATGGCTTTCAATAATAGAATCACAAAGCTAGTAGGAACTTTTAAAAGTATGCAATTACTATTTTTAAAATTTACAAAATTATTTATGTATGTTTGTCTGCATACACATGTAGCCGTGCCATGGCACATATGTGCAAGTCAGAGGACAACACAGTTCTCTCTTCCACCATGTGGGTCCCAGAGCAATGAATCAGGTTGCCAGGCTTGCAACCTTCTTTTATCCCTGCATCATTTCATCATCCCATAAGACTGAGAATTGTATTTTCCTGCACAATAAACATCAGTGTAGCAAGTGATGAAAATGACACACATTTTCCTCCTCTGGAGGTCATGCTTCCTGGGTGTGGACGGTAAGGCTCTGTCATGTGATGACTATAGTTATTTTTAGAATATGTTTATATTTTACATTTTAATTATTAAGTCAAACTTTCAGAAATAGAGCACAAAAATTTTAAATATTTGTTCAAAAAGTCAATAACAAAAGTATTTGACCGCCAGGTGGTGGTGGTGCACACCTTTAATCCTAGCACTCAGTAGGCAGAGGCAGGTGTATCTCTGAATTTGAGGCCAGCCTGGTCTACAGAGTGAGTTCCAGAATAATTACTCAGAATAATCTGATTTCATGTTCTGTGTTCCTGAACTAGGATTAGTTTCTAAAAATATTTTTTGAAAATCCAGTAAGAGAAATGACGAGCACTGGCCTTCACTGCTCCTCAGTTAACTAGTCTCTCATTCCCCTTTTCACCTCACAGATGTTCCCCCTTCCTGAGCTTTCCTTGAAGTTCCTATTCATCAGTCCCAAAATGTGCAAGACTTCATATTCCCTTTATACTGAATGCCCCACCTGCTCAACAAAGCTGAGAGGCGAGTGATTATTCTCAATTACAATCCACACCTGAGACAGCCAAAGGAGAAAAGACAGCAAAACATGAAGACATTTGGTAAAGTTGTGTTTGATCATAGTTCATCCAATTCTACTTTGCCATTAATAAAAAAAAGGGGGAGGGAGGAGGGTGGGAGGAAAGATGTGGGGAAGGGAAAATATGATCAAAATATATTGCATGAAAAAATTTTATTAAAAAATGTTTAACATGAAAAGAAAAAATGGGAAAAGGGAATGCTGTTTAACTTGTATAATACAAGGTGAAGAGATAGCTCAGTATAACTGAGCTTGATAGCTAGGAGCCACATGGTAGAAAGAAAACCAATGTTCAGAAGCGACCTCTATATGTGTGCCACCCACTCACATATAAATTAATATAGCAAATAAGTGGCAAATGCATTAATGATAGCTAGCTAAGTACAATGGCTAATGATGACAGCAACAAAACCAGTAAAAAGAGGGGTTAGAGAGATGGCTTAGTGGCTAAGAGCACTGGCCGCTCTTTCAGAGGATCCAGGCTTGGTTCCCAGCACCCACGGGGGGTTCACCACAACCTGTAGTTCCAGTTCTAGACCTCCAGAAGTCAGGCACACACACACACAGCCAAACTCTCACACATAAGATAACAAAACAGTAAAAGAATGTTATATAAGCGTCCTTGGGCTCTGAGTCATGTGTCAAGAACAGCTCATTGTTGGCTGAATAAATTAGCCAACTGATAGCATGTAACCTAGGAAACACTATGCTTTCACCCTATTTGTGTTCTGGACACTTACCTGTAATTTCATTCAACAGTTACAAACAGCAACAAGTTTACACTCAGTAAAGACAGATACAGAGCATCTTAGGAACTCAGAAATCTTACCTGCTCGCCTATCATTTCTTTCAACATCGATACAAAACACAGGTATTCTCTCTTTTTTCTCCTTCCTTTCAGAGGAGGGATCCTCAAAAAAGTCTACATATGGAATACTAATTTTCCACGCAGCAAGGTTTCGAGGAGTGTTAGGTGTGCTCACAGCTTCTACTGGAGAATCATCCTCCATTACCACAATACCTTCTTCAATCTGGAAAAAGGGATCAGTGAACTTAATGTTTCTAATACATTCATTTTTTTAACTTAGAAAACTAGCTATATAGAATTTTCTGGGAAAGTAAAGACAAAAAGTTAAGCTTTTTTATTTGTTTTTGAAGATAGGGTTTCTCTATGTTAACAGTCTTGGCTGTTCTGGAACTCACTCTGAAGACTAGGCTGGCCTCAAACTTCCACCTGCCTCCGCCTTCCAAGTGCTGGGATCAAAGATGTGCATCACCACCCAGCAAAAAGTTAAACTTAACAAGTGATTAGCATCAACTCCATGTTTCATGATACCATATATAGATCAAAGTATAAAAGAAAATAGAGAAGAGACATTTTGCATTATGGAAAACACAAAAGATGAAATATAAAAAGTTCAACCTTGATGCTTAATAAAAATTAACATACTCCTATCTTTCATTTCAGAGTATAAAATTTAATAAATGGCATCACACCATTGATGTAGTTGACACAGAGAAGATGGATCTGTAAAACATGCCTGATGTATGTCAGCATAATCTGTCTGAAATTGGGCAACATATTTCTACAATGAGCCATAAACAGTTGGGAATAAGTAACTCCATTCCTGAAAACGTTCTTATGAAAATATTTACTTCAACTAATTTTTTAAACTGTAAAAGTAGTCTAAATATATTCACTGCAACAAAAAGAATGTACAATTCAAATGAAGATCTAAAAAGGATCTACTTCTACAGAATTAGATTTTTGCTTGTTTTGAGATTGGGCTTTTCTGTGTGGAGAGACCCTGGCTGTCCTGGAACTGGCATGTAGACCACAATAACCTTGAACTCACATAGATGCACCTGACTGTCTCCTAAGTGCTGGGATTAAAGGTAAGTGTTACCATACCTGGTATATTTAGATTTCTTACCTCTTTGCTTCTAAAGCCATAAAATCTATAATTTCATTTAATATCTAAAAACAAAAAAATTCCTTTAAAAAAGATCATCATAGTTCTTTTAAATCCTTCTAAGTCTATGGTCACCTAGACATCTCTTAGTCATGTTAATGTTTACCTTATTTATGTGTTTGCTTTTTGAAACAGGTATCTCGCTACACAGCCCAGGTAGGCTTTGAACTGAGCATCCTCCTGCTTCAGTTTTGTAAACACTGATATTACCGGTAGATACCACCATATCCAGGCAAAATGTCAATAAAGTAAACTAAGTAATTTCCATTTTGTTTTATTTTCAAGAAGATTCCCTCTAAGAAGAGTGTGGGGAATAACAAAGACAGATTAAAAACTAGCTGAGGTTCTCTACTTACTTAAGAAATAGTAATGTTTCCTATGTTTCACTTTCCTATATGTGCTTAACTGTCAACTTACTAATGGGCATACTAGATTCCAGAAATTTATTTGTAAATTAGTTCTGAACTTGGAAAGAAACATATTTTCAGATAGTTCCAAATGTTTTGAAGTGAGACAAGGTCTCACTCAGCTCTGGCTAGTCTTGAACACATGATTCTACTGACTCAGGCAGTCATAATCCCATATGCCAGGTTTCCATCCCTGAGCCAGTTACCACAATGTCTCTTATATCCACAGAGCTATAAGCCCTGATACTGTGCTATACAGTGTGCAAAGTGCTTACTATACTCCAAGCATCGTTCTTAAGTACTTCAGGCAGATTGCTTGTTTAACTCTACTAATTATACCCCATGTCCAACAGATACGATGGTCCTGATTTCAAATCACAATAAAATTTGGCAATTTGCCTAACCTCACATAGCAAGTAGGTACCACTGCCAAATATCATTTCAACTTTTCAAATCACATGCCAGGGAGATTAGCAATTCCTAGAAAAACAAATTTCAAGGCCCTAACTAGCACAGTATTTCATGTGGCCTGTGATAAGATCAGCAGTAGGACTTGTTCAGTGTCTTCTAAACTCTTAAGTGGCATCATCCTTAGCACCTGTGCTGGCTTCAGAAGTAATACAATGACTATGCTTACTAACAATTACTTCAAAATAACTAATGGAGAGCACAGTGAACGCTTCCAAAATTAAAAATAGGAATTATCAGGAGTTAGATCTATCAATTACCTTGATCTGATCATTATTCATTGCATATATGGATTATATTTACATATTTATTATAACCTATACATAAGTAAAATCGCCATGTATTAATTAAACAATATATTCAAAATAGTAACAGTGACAGTAGTAAGGTCACAAAGTGAGAAAATGCTAAGTTCTGTTGGTAGCTCAGGTAAAGGCTAATGCACATCAGGCGAATTGTAAAGGTAAAGTGAAGTTTTCTGTATAAAGAACAGAAGGAAAGGCCCATCTTGCAGGACTGCATGTGCAAACGTCAGAAAGGTACAACAGCATGGTAAGAGAAATACACATAAACAAGGAATCCTACCAAACAAGTCTAGGATGAGGCCTGAGAGCTGACATGCATAAGTTCCACAGTCTAAGCAATGGAAAATTAAGGCTTCTAATCGCAACGCAAACACTCCTGGAGCATATGGGTGGAAAGAGATAACATCAGGACTGAAGTGGAAGCCCAGTGAAGAGACGATAAGGGGCTAGGAAGATGACTCATTCCATAAAGTGCCTGTCTTGCCAACAAAAAAGACCTGAGTTAAATCCCCAGGACGGAGAGAAAGCTGTGAGTTGGGTGTGGAGGCGTATGCTTGGGTGTGGAGGCGTATGCTTTTAACCCCAGGAGATGAGGCAATACCAGCCTGGTTTTACACAGTGCACCGCACCAGCCAGGGCTACATTTAGACAGACCCTGACTTATTTATCTACTTGTTTGTTTTTGGTTTTGTTTTGAGGCAGGTTCTCACTTTGTAGCTCTTGCTGTCCTGGGACTCACAATATAGCTCAAACTCAGAAATCTGCCTGCCTCTGCCTTGCAAATACTGGGATTAAAGGTATATACCACTATTCCCAGCTAATAGATCCTGTTTAAAAAAACAAAAAACAACAACAAAAAAACAGTGGTATACAAACAATAATGCAGGCTTATAGTCCCCACACTAGGGAGGCAAACATTGGCAGATCCTTGGGTCTCAATGGAATACTCCAAGCCAGTGAGAGACCCTATCTCAATAAATAAATAAATAAGGCCAGCAAAATGGCTTAGTAAGAAAAGGGGCTTGCTGCTAAGTGTGGTGACCTGAGCTCAATTCTCAGGTCCTACACTGTGGAAAGAGAGAACAGACTCCTGCCAAGTTGTCCTCTCAATTTCACATGTACCACCACATATACACACTCTCTCTTTCTCAGAAAAGAAAAAAAAAAGGTGCATCTTGCCAGATGAACAGCACCTTACTTCATCCTCTGGTGTACACACACATGCACCTGCACACATACAAGCACATATCAAAGGTTGTAAACTGACTACTGGAAATTCATGGGCTTATTTTCTTTAATAATCAATAACTCAGGTCTAAGAAAAGAATTTTAATGGGATAAGTACAATGAAACTACAAAACTAATGAAAGAATAAACAATATATAAAGGAAGTCTAAAGGAAGAAAATAAAGAATAGGGAAAATAAGTTACCATACCTCACACTTAATGCTATACTGAAGCACAAAATTGTAGAAATATCAAATTGAATTTTTTTAATTGAAGAATTTCTACTTACAAAGTCATCTTCACCTTCAGCCAGACCATAATTGGGCAGCATAGCTCCCTCCATTGTAGTACTCTTGAATACTCCTTTAATTTTGCTACCTATTCTGCTGATTCCAAATGATTCTCCTCTTTTTTGTGTGCTTCTAAATATTAAACAAAAATGTATCAGGTACATAGTAAATTATTGGCATCTACTGTACTATACACAATAGCAAACAAAAAGCAAACTAGCTTTGAAATAGCAAATTAAAGGAAAATTAACAATGTTTTGAGTTTTCAGCCTCAGAATAAGTTTCAGCATCTAGGAGCCAAAATTGTCAGAACATATTAACTTTTTGTATGAATAAATGAGACAAAAGTTACTAACAAACATTTGAAATGTAGCTAATGCTAACTCCAAAACATTAACTGAACTAAAAGTTTTGAGAGAATGACAGCCCCCTACTGGTATATAGTTCTCATTGCCACAAGAATTTTGTCAAAACATACACATGTATGGATCTGTCAAACAATTTTTTAAAAACTGTACATCCATTTAGAATAGTGATTCTCAACTCTGGGTCGTGACCCCTTTGGGATTGCATATCAGAGGTTTACATTATGATTCATAGCAGTAGCAAAATTACAGTTATGAAGTAGCAACAAAATATTTTTATGGATGGGGGTCACCACAACATGAGAACTGTATTAAAGGGTCGCAGCATGAGGAAGGTTGAGAACCACTGATTTAGAAGAACTGAATCACTAAAATAAGAATGCAACATAAAAATATAAAACTATGATCTTCCCATTACATTTTTTAAACAAAACTTGATAAAATATAATTCACCTCTATCACAAATGCTCAAGTAAATTCAGTTTGATAATCTCATATTCCAAAAGGAATCAGGTATAAAACAAATGTAGTTAACTTCAAAGTAATACAAACGAAAGATGCCAGAGAGAAAGGTTAGCAATGATAGAAGAATAAAAGCAGGCATAGCTCCAAGGAAGCAGCTCGCTCTGCCATAAACATTAAATACTAGTTCTACAATTTTTTTCAAAAGTGAATTTCCAAAAGCAGAAATTGCTAGAAAGAAAAAAGGAGAGAAAGCCTAAAAGCATCAGGAAATGATCTACTAGAGCCAGATGTTCTAGGTCTCGGTAAACCAAACTCTAACTTTATCCAACCTAAAGCTTGCAGACTACCACCAGAGACTACCACTACAGAGACCAGTGTAAAATCTGACCACTTGCTTAGACTACTTAGCTCAATGGAAGCTATTATTACTATAGGCAAAACGTATCTACTAAAATAATTCAACAATTAGAGATATAAAATAACACTGATTAAATTTCAAACACACCAGGTTTTATTAAAATATTAAAATTACAAAATTTCTAGAACCTTGACAAGCTGTTCCAGGATTTAGAGATTAAAAACAAAGCAGGTTTTGAACTATGACATATTTTTTAAGTCTCATTTGTGACTATGCCTATACTCACAGAAACGTCATTATATTTATTTGGGGCAAAAAAATAAAAAATAAAACCCACAATTCTTTAAACACAAATAATTATAAAAATTGATCTGTAAAATCAGTAACCCTCCTTACCCCCCAAAAGGAGTCAACATCTTTGAAAAATAAAATACTGGTAAATAAATAATAAAACTTAATAGTATTAGGATATTTTATTTCATAATTATATGTCATTTTGAAAATATAATCAAAGTAGAGATCCACTTTAAAAACTTATCCTAAATAATTTATATAAGAGCAGGGGCAGCACAGTGATTCCTATTTTTCCTTTTTAGTTGCACCTAGGTTTCTTGGGGTGAACTTTCCAGATTAAAACAAACAATTTATACTGAAAAAAAATCACATGCTCAAGACTTACCGGAAATCATCCAAACTTAGGCTACCTCTGCAATATCAGATATGTGAGATTATATGAGGAGAGAGAGAAAGCCCAGATATTAAATAGGTTTCACTTTAGAATATAACATCAAATTTAAAAAGCTTAAAAGTCACACAAGTGGATAGCCTTCACCTTTGCAAAAGGAAGAAATCCTATAAATCACACCATACAGGGAAGAAATACTAGTACATGGCTGGGTGTATGCAATCTAGATTACTAGCATTCTTGAAAACAGTATGTCAGCAAATAATTCAGCATTTTCTTCTCCTTAGGCGTACCATTTGATACAGCAGAAAATATGTAAAGACTAAGCTAACAAACAGCAGCTCAGGTTTTTCAATACAGAATTGTGTCCGTGTTAGATGTACTCATATGTGCTTCTTAACGTATTTTTGGCTTGAAGTAAAAATGAGTGTTTTTCCAGGGATAGTGTCTCATGCCTATGCCTATAATCCTAGCACTGTTGCAAGTCTGAGGCTAGCCTAGACTATACAGTGAGCTCTTGTCTCATACAAACAACAAAATGTATGGGGGCTAAGGATGTCAGTAGTAATATTGTTGCCTAGTATGATGCCCTGGATTCGATCCCAAACAAATAAACAAAAATCCACAACTTTTTAAAGAATACTTGAAGTTATAAAGTAAGCAAAACATTCCTCATGAGTTATGCTTTGAAAATACAATAAAGTAGGTCAGAATTAGCTATATGCACTAAAATTTCACTTCTAAACTACAAGAAACAAACCAAAAAAAAGAGACTATTTTATATCCTCTAAGTCATTTAACAGCAAATTATCAAGGCTACTCTAAATTTTTAGCTAAAGAATGTTAGCAAACTCTTCTACTGATTCTATTTAGATAAATGAATCCTGAAGTATCAGAGAAGCAGAGTTCTCTTAAGTGTGACAGTCAACATTAAACTCAGATAAATATAAAAAACATATTTTACTTTTTTAGTATTAAAAAATTAATTAACAATGTCTATTGGAAATAATTAAACTTAAATCCAATATTGCTATCATGTTAAGAAAACCACTGACATGACCATAGTCTGTTGTCTAGAAAACCAGCTTTATAAGCACATACTTACTCTGTGCCAGACAGGGAGTTGAGATAGTATTATCACTAAAAGGCTGACTGTAGATTTATTAGAGATAGTGTATGTGTGCGAATGTCCATGTGTGTGTGTGTGTGTGTGTGTGTGTGTGTGTGTGTGTATTAACGCAGGGTCTCACAGAACTCATTGGCAGGCCTTCTGCCTCTGCTGGAAGAACATATTTTAAATGGCTGTATTAGTATCTGTACTTCCGTCCTGCCTCTTTTTTATATTTTAAAACTAGAAAGAGGTGTGCTAAAGATACCAGGTGCTCATAAAAGCCAAAGAAAACTTCCACCACTGAAGCTGAAACCTTTGACTTACATCTCTCTAGCAGGTGGATTTCATTCAGACAAACAGTTGATAAAGACTATAATGCTATCACAGAATGATCAGCAACAGCAAGTCAAAACCAGTACATACCACAGTTAAATATGCCTACCTGTTGAATTTGGAATTGCGTGTTGGTGATTCTGCACCTCTTAAAAGTTGCCTGAAATACTTCAAAATAATAAATACAAATTAGGATTAACTAAACCAGTATTTGACATTGAAATATACTACTTTATCTTACTTCATCTTGTTTTTGGGTTTTTTTTTTGTTTTGTTTTGTTTTTACTTATTTTGCTGCTTAAATCACTTAACCTACGTATTTTTCTTTGGGTTCACCTTCCTATTTAGCTTCTCTAGGGTCA
>LOJH01044383.1:0-13803 GCA_001685095.1 Ellobius talpinus | reverse complement strand
CCACTCCTAGGAATATACCCATGCGATGCCCTATCATACTACAAAAGCATTTGTGACTATGTTCTTATGGTCATCTGACTGTTGACTTGAATTTACCCCATTATTTCTTCCACTTTATACTTAGTTTTCGATATTCTCATTATCTATCAAGCACAATGACTTCGTTCTCCTAAGTTAGCAAAAGAATGATCTGGCTTTTCTCCTCCTTCTTTCCTTAAAGAAATATTGTGAAATCCTGGACTGTGGCTACAGTTCATTGAGAAAATGCTTGCCTAGTACAAATGAGGATCTAGGTTCAATTCCCAGTATTGGGATAAATTTCTTTTAAATCACTTCGCAAAATTAAAAGTTAATGTCTACTTAAAAGAGAACAAAAGCAGTGATCTGGAAAATGACATTCCTGGAGTAAGTTGTTAATAATCACTATTTCAAAATAGATCAAAACAGCTGTTTTCTGAAAAATTGATTAGAAAGATTGTACTCACAGTTAATAAAATTTCATCAAGTCCAATGTCTGATGCTTCTATAGCACTTTCTTTCTCAGAATAAACCCATGTAAAGCAAGTGTAAGACAGCTAACTCTGAAATCAGGAATATTAAATCTGCATGTGTCTGTTTTTCACCCCAACACAAACACACTTTGAAAAGTAATTCATAATGGCTATGGTCAGATTGCTTCACAATGGCTGCTGGGATCTTATTACAAATTCTATACTTTCATACACACTACTGTTAAAATATCCGATTTCACTCTTAGAGTGTGCTTATTATTTTAAATTTATTGTGATTTCAAAGGACATACATGACTTAAAACATGGGATTGTCATTAAATTTTCCATGGAAGATCTTTGAAACTGGCAAATCTCTCTTCAAAGATCAGGGCTGTAGAGAAAGGTCACCTCCCCCATCATGTTTTTTTCTTCTTCTAGGTATCCAATTTATGTCATCTCAGTGTGTTTGCATTCAATTTAAGAGATTCCAAGACTTCAGAGTCAGAAACAGCTTTAGACAGTTTTTTAAATCAAACCCTTTATTCTATTCATATGTCATCCTACTCTGTGTTATTGCTGTAAGCAGACACTGAGTCCCCATCTAACATCGTTATGAGAACACAGCTTTTTCTTGAATTTGAACTGCCCAGAGGTTGGCTCCTTGTAAGATGGTGATGTATCGTTCCCCATTATCTTCCTATCACTGGTTTAAATTCTATCTTTTGGAGTCATGTGGAATAGGATATATTACCACAATACAATAAACTTGCCCAACTTTGTCTGGACCAACTGGCACATGCAAGTCATGAGGATTAGGCTTATCTATAACTTACTAGCTGTTATGTGCTTCAGAAAACACTGGAAGTTGTCTCATCATAATCCCTATAATTTTGCCTTGTAATCAAATTTCATTTTTAATGGGGTGCAGAGATAGCTCAGTAGGTAAACTGCTTTTGATGTCAGGATGAAAACCCAAATTTATATCTCAGGCACCCACAACAAAAGCCAGGAACAGAGGTACATGTCTATAATCCATGTCTGCAATTGTTGGAGACAGGCAGATCCTAGGGTTCAATGAACAGCCGGTCTTTACAAACTGATGAGCTCTAGGTTCAGTGAGAGACTTTGTATAAGAAAAAGAAAGATAGAGAACAATCGAAGAAGATATCCAATCTCTACAGGCACACCTACACACCACACACACACACACCAACATGCACACACATATACATGCACATTAATGATCACACACAATTTTAAATTCATTTTCCAAACATATAAACTCAGCACCAAGTATCAACTTTTGTCATCAGTGCTGTGTGTTCTGTGTGTGCATGTGTTTTCAGTAATGTTGTAGAGTCAGAGATTTTTGTGAGACTAATATTAGTTAGGCCAAAGAGCTCCTCTTGAGAAGTAAGGGTATGGAACCAAACTGGAATATATTCTCTACCTGCTTAGTTTTCTTCAGTGAGAAAGAAGACTGGTCATGGCACCCCAAGCTTGAGACTGAGATCAGACTGGACTGCCACTAACTGGCTGACTCAATGCCACCCTTTGCTGGGTGTTGACAGAGGAGTCATGGAGATTATAAATGAGGCGGGTCAGTTATGATCCCAAACAGTATTTCAGACCTGTCAGCAACATGGAACAGTGATTGCAACCAGCCTGTAGATGAGAGGAAAGGTTGTTTGAAAGACAATGGCCCCAATAGGGAGTAGTCATATTAAGAGGCATGGCCTTGTTGGAGGAAGTGCGTCACTGTGGGGCGGTCTTTGAGGTCTCTTTTCTCAAGCTTCCCTCAGTGTGACAGTCAGTGGACTACATGTTGCCTTTGCATCATGTTCTGCCATGAAGATAATGGACTAAGCCTCTGAAACTGTAAGCTCCTCCTAATTAAATGTTTCCTTTATAAGTGTTGCTGTGATCATGGTGTCTCTTCACATCAGTAGAAACCCTAACTGAGACAAGGTATTTGATGTCTTGTTGCTCATTTGTAAGCATAATTCATAACTGGTTCACCCCCACCCCTTCTTTTCTTTCTTCTGGTGCTTACACAGTGCCCTTAAAAACCTCTTTGGCTGATTGAGTTTTTTGTTTGCTTCTGAGGTGTTCCTTCTTTACAGTCCCAAACATTCTTATAGAGCACCACTGACTACACAGACCATGTAATGGATTACCTAACAAGAGTTACTCATCTCAAAACACAAATGTAGCTATTTTGTCCCCAATATCTACTCTACTTTCTCTATCTTCTCCTAAGTCCTTTATGATTACTAATTCTACTGCCTGTTTCTATGGTAAAATGTGACTGATAAAACTGGAACCCTTCTGAAAAGATCAAATTTTGAGAAGATGTAGAAGACAACTTCTTTTAATCTGAAAGTGAAATAAGGCTGTAAAAACGAAATATGCAATAGCAGCAGGCTGTTAGGAATTCTGAAATAGTCAAAGCAAGCATTGTTCTTACTTATACACCTGCAATACAAGGTGTATCTCTGCATTCATGTGCAGAGGGAAAGTGACATAAACACAAAGACACAAAACTTGGACCCAAAAGGAAACTAGTCCATTGGTGAACAGTGTTTAAATTCAGACAGACTTAGTCAATGCATGACTTTAGGTGGGGTAAATCTTACCATTAGGATATCAGTGGGAAATAAACATAAAGGGTGTGGTTTGATGTCCTGACTTCCGCTCTTTCTCTTTCATTCTGGTATTTGGAGAAATCCAGCGAGCCAAGGTCTCTGTGTAAATCCCTGAGCACAGAGTGCCCCTGAGGCTAATGATTTGAAAGCCCCAGCTCTTTACTTTTCTGACATAACACTGCTCAAGTTCAAGTGTTCTCTCTCCTCCATGCTTCCTGTTGGCTATTTTACCCATCTTTCCTATTCTGGATTCAAGTGCTGCAGGGCAAGTGCTGCAGGCCCTCTCTCAGTGTGTCCTTTGGCAACGCCTTCCTACAGTTCATCTCCCAGAGTTTACAAACATACAAACAGGTGACTCCCAAATCCCTCTGAATCATCTTTAGCCATAAGTTCTATAAACCTCAATGATACCCAGATCATTTTACCTGAAAAATCCAGTAGTCTATCAAATTCTATAACTCTTCAACAGAAATCCTCTCTCCTTGTTTCAGATCTCAACTTTGTCTGATATAAATTTACATTTAAGAATTTCATGTTAATATTTTATAACAATTACATGCTTGTTAGGTGTTTGGAATGTATCATGCTATTGTGAAATTGCCTTGCTTAAGAAATTTGTATCAAATGAACTTGAAAATGTTCTCAGATGATGAAATTTATCCAGAAAGGCTGTTGTAAAGATGTAATACACTCACTGTGTGTAAAAATCTAGGGCAGCAATTAAAATATAAAAGGAATGTAACAGATAAATAACAAAAAAATTTATTAGAAAATGGCTTAGATATGGAAATTGTAATTTTCTTTTATTCTATGAAAATTTTGTACATTTATACAACATATTGTATTCATTTCTATCACTGAGACCTGCCTTCCCCTCTTTCTCCTCTTCTTCCTCCTCTTCCTTCTGTAATCCCTATCCTCCAAACATCATGCCCCCTTTCTTTGTCTCTGTGGTAGTGGCAAATTTTTGCTAAGTAACTTAGATTCAGTTTCAAAAGGAATACAACATTGACAATTATTGTTTGCTCTTTCTTTTTAAAAAATATATATCCACTGATTTCAGTTACTGTTGTCCATTGATATGTGGGTGTAGGGCCATCAACTAGAATATGGGGAACCTAACAATGGCAAGGCTCCCAAAGAAAAATGATTCTTCTTACTTCAGTAGCCACAAACTGCCAATAGTTCCTGAGGGATGGGGGAAGAATTATGAGCCCTCTTTACATCTGTACTGAGTTTTGTCTGCATTGATTTTTGCAGGTCTTATTTAGATATCAAGAGATAATGTCATTTCATGGTTACATGAGTCATAAAATTTCCAGAAGAAAGCATTTCATAACTTTCATCTCCATCCTTGGCACCTACGTTCTGCCGATTCTTCCTCAATGCTTCCTGAACCTCAGTGGGTAGTGACTTGAAGATGTTCAGCAAAAGGGTCTTACCATGTAGTTATGATGGGTTATCAAAAGCAATACCAATAACTTGTATTGGGGATCTCTGGGCTATACCTGACCAGTAACTTAAAGGGAGATATCTTAGTCCTAGCACTGAAATTTTTGTTTAGTAACTTAATGTTTTATGAAATTAGTATTGCCTACCCTTATAGGGTAACTCCTGTTCAAACAGAACTTGACATTTTTCTTTTCCACTTGACCACCATTGTGTTCTACTTTCAGGCTTTGAGTTGAAAACTTTAAAGACCCAAAGACTATCATATGTGCAATTATAAGAGATTGGAGCAGTTTACAGTGATCTGCTTTGGGAGCTGGAAATGTAAGTTAACAGAATAGAAAGATGGAGCTGGACAAACAAGCTATTGAAGCTCAATATCCTTCTTTATTAATGCAGAGATTTCTTGTTCCTTGATCTGTGAAAGCAAGTTAGAAGCTACACAGTTTATGTGTTCCCTGTCTCACCTCAAGCTAGGGTTTTCAAAAAGGCTTGTGAATCTGCGATTGAAAGCAAAAGTCCCAAGAAAGCCCTTGCTGGGATTGGCAAGAGTCAGCACTGTCTCCTTTCAGTTCCTTGTAGACTTAGAGGAAGATTGTCTCCCAGTCAGAGAATCTGAGTGTTACTTTCAGGAGATGTCACTGTGAAACCACATTATAGATCTGCAAAGGGTTGGCAAAAATGATCTTCCAAGGGACAAAGCTCTCAGGGATGAGATTTGCCTGAATGGCATCATACAGAACCAGAAACAGAACCAGCCTTCCTAATTTAAATTACAATAAGATTTCAAAACAATTAAAGTCTGCTTTAAAAATGTTGAACTAAAATAATAGCTTATTTCATCGTCTTAGTGATATCTCATGTATACAGCTAGTGGGAGCAGACCTCAAGTTACAGGACTGAAATAAACACTGTAGTTCAAACCTTCTTTCTTTTTTATCAAAAAGTGTTTTATGTATACCACATACCCTACAATTATCCCTGCCTGTTTGAATGACTGGGAACCCAGGATGATTTTTTAGAATACAAAAGTAAGAGACCAATTACGGAGATGAACACAGAACTACTTCTCACAGGCTTGGGATAGCTAACAGGAGAGGAAGAATCTGAGAAATGATTAAGGAGGCCATGGTGACTAAGGATGACAAGGATCTCCACTTGAGAAGGAAGTTTGGGTTCTCTGGGAGACTATTGAAAGAGTTCCCACCTTCCTCAAGTAACACAGTCCAATGTGATCACTGGGGACATGACACAAAGGACTGATTAAGTGGCTCAAAGTAGCTCTTCAAAGTTATAATTCAACAGCCAACCAGCTTCAGATCTATAAATTTATTGACTTATATGTGTTTTTATATAAGACTGTGTCATAGACGCTTTATGTATGTTCAACCCATCCTCCCAAAGACATGTCCAAAAATATTCAATTAATTCTGTACAATGGCTTAAATGAGATTTAAGTTCAGGTTCATTTATAGTACTTTCTATATAAGGTATAGAGTAATTTGGAAGAGTGTATATTTTCTAAAGAAAATTAAAACTTCATCATTGGGAAAAATATCAAGTGAACAGTGGTCATATAATAATTTGAAAGCTATTTTTCAGTTTAGATAAAATTTGGTTAAATGGGAAAACACACCAGCATGGATGACTACCTAGTTATTTTCCTTGAAGGGGCAATTATAAAAGGAATCCCTGACTTATCGCTAATACACTTTAATGTGAGGTTTGGTAAGTTGATGCAGCGTGGGAAGCTGGACTGCTCCACTGAAAATCTTGAATGTAACTCATCTCTACTCAATAGTCTCAAACAGGGAACTAGAGGAAACTGGGCATTTCTGCATTTCTACATTATTATATTTCAATCAAAGAGGAGCCCACTTGACTTCTAGTGTTGAAAGAACTTCTGCTCTGAAGCTATGCATGGTTAGTTAGAGAAATAAAAAAATAGAGGAATAGAAAGACCTGGTGTGTGTGAAGAGAGAAAGGGAGGGGAAGAAGGCAGATGGCCAGGTTGAGAGCAATCAGGGAAGGAGGAGGGAGAGGAGGGAGAGGAAGAAGACAAAAGGTGGATAAAGGACCGAAGAACATTTTCTCACACTGCTTTTAGCAGGAACTGTAGTAGCTACATAAACAGAACAATCTCCCAAACCCTAGAAGAACAACCAAAGAAAACACACAAATACACACACACACATACACACACATTCAAACACACAAACATACAGGCACACATATGCACACACAAATGCACACACACAATTCTCTTCTCATTTCTCTCTAGAGTGACTAAGTAGAAAGACTGCTCAATGACACCATCATTACTGACTGGGCATGTTCCCTTTTCAACAAAACTGGCCCTTGTGAAAAGTTTGTAGCCCCCATGGAAAGCAATCACAGACAGAAAGTTCTCTTCCTTCACTCACTTGAATGACTGAGTAGCTAAGAACCAAATATCGTGGCTCAAGCTATAAATGAATAAATTGAATACTATCTAGGTACACAGAATAAGCTTAAATAGAATTAATATTGCATTTTTATTGTGATTACAATTATATGAGACAAACATCTAAAGTTTATCCTTTCAAAAAGAAATAAAACCTAGCTTTAGACTCCTCCTCAAAATGTTTGCAATTCTTTTTATGCAAATTCTCAGGTAAAAAAGATTATGTCATCATTCATCAAAAGCAACCAGAACACTACATAGACCCCTTTGTAAACATGATTTTCCAAACCATATTATAGATTTTGAAAACTATCTCTCTCATGAATTACCTAAATTAATGTGATGCAAAATTACAAGCAATAATATGCCAGGTCAAAGTCCAAACTGAACTCTTAAGTATGTAAAGTTTGCTTGAACCTATGCAGAACTATTAATTGAACCAACATATATTGCTATGAGCAGCTCTCCAATATGCTATGCTAATGAAAATGGGTATAAATTTCACCTAATTCCCCTCTTTTTGGTGATGGTAGTCAGGGGCTGGATAATGATTATTGATTTATGTTCATCTCTGATAAGAACAAGACTGCTGGAATTTTCATTCAGTATTGGTCAAATTTAGGGCAGTTTCAGGAATGTTACTTAAACATTTCCTAGTTTAGTCATTAAAAAGATCAGGCATGGTGTTATTTGCCTACGAATCCCAGCAATGGTGTGTCTGAGGCAACAGGTTTGTAGGGCATTCCAGATTCCTTATTTCTAAAAGCCAAGGCAACAACAATAAAAAAGAAAAAGCAGAAGGAGAAGGAGGAAAAAGAACTGACTTTAAAGGAAGACAGGCAGGATGAGGAAGAAGAGCATCATAGGTACTTGATTAAAGAATCAAGAGTTAAGAGAAACACATGACAATTGCTATGAAATTGAACTTTCCAGTAAGGCCAAATATGCAAATTGAGAAACTAAAAATAGTCCTTAGAGAGGAGCTAAGGAACAAAAGAACTCAGAGGACTTTCAGGATAGGGCACAGCTTATCAGCCCTAATACTCAGACTCAGTCCTGACACTGACATTGAGGCACATACATTATCAATGTATTTCATGTTTCTGAAATATGTGGAGATCTTCTTTAGAATATGTTTGTGGTAACATTAATGATATTCCTTATATCCTACTAGTGTTTCTACCCATCTCCTTCCCTTGTAGCCTCTGTGTTTTCTGGATTCTGAATAGGTAACCAACATGGCTTAAATTTAGTGATACACCATGACTAAAATAATCTACCCAGATTAGATCTTATGCTTATTTAAATTTAACCACACACAATACTAGTCAGAGAGAATGATTCTGGGAGGAACTAGTTATTTTCCACAGGGAAATGTTGGAGTTGGGAAATAGTAGAGCACTCTGGAAAGGGTCAGTGTAGTGGATTTTCCCCTCCGAAACACAAGTGCCAACTACTTCAATAGATGTTAATGCCAGTTGAAGTCATTCATCTCCTAGACAGATGAGTAGTAATTTTCAACTCTCAAACCAGTGCATGCAAATACTAATAGAATCAACTTCTTTTTGTTTAAGCTAACCCGATGTTAACTTTGAAGTATTATGATACTGAGTTTCAGAAAACTTAACATTTCAGCTCTAGTTTGACATCTCTATTCTAGAATATCATCAATCCTTCATATAAAAAATAATTCTACAAGAATGATACAGGTACTTTCATGTTGTCATTACATGGAATGGACATTTTTTTCATACTCTACCAGGTGGCTTCTACTGAATTTTAATTGGTTCTGTGTGGCACTTTGTTTTGGTCTTTATTTCAACTGCTACTGAGAATCCTATGTCTCTGATGGGTGCACCACAAGTAACTGATCTGCTGTTGCCCATCCAGGTTGGTTTACAGGACTCCATGATCAAAAAGATAAGATGGAGCTCTCTTGGCCCTAGGCTTATCTTTGTAGCCTATTTCTTCTCTCTTTGCCCACCTACTTGGTAAAGGATATAGTATCTCAATATCCACTAACATTCCTATAAAGCTTCCTTTATTTACCCTGTCCTCAAGCCAACTTGAAGAATAAAAGAGAGGGGAATCCTCATTGTAAATCTTCTAGTCCTCACCACCTCCCTATTGATGAAGATTTACCCTGCCCAAAGATGATGCACTCTTTTGAGTGCCTTAATTTTATAGTTTGGGTTGTTCAGTTTTAGTTAGATTTTCTTGGAAGTGACAGAATACCTGAAGTGAACAATTTTCAGGAGGAACAATGTGTTTTGGCTCCCAGTGTCAGAGGTAGGCCTGAAGTGAGGCTGAAAGTCAAAGGTTGGAAAGCGGAAAGTGTCTAACCTAGAATATTAAAAATAGCCACATCTAAATTTTCTATTGTTCTGTATCTTATTACCTTAGCTTAAAGTATTTTGTTTTTTCACTCAGTGTCTATTCTATTGTGTTACTAAGAAGGGATCTATCTATATGTGGAGTGTTTCATGTAGGTCAGGATAGCCACCAACTTATCTCAGCCAATGATGTCATGAACTTCTGTTTACCCCATAATCATCTCTGACAGACTGAGATTCTAGGCTTGCACCACCATGTCTGGTCTTATGAGGTTCTGGGATCAAACTCAGAGCTTCCTATCTGCTATGGACTATTGTACCGACTGCATTCCCAGACCCAGAGACTGATTTCTAACCTGTCTTTTTCTCTTTAGGCTTTATGCATGGTAGACACACACTTGCTTTACTATTGATTGTTAACTTAGCCCTTCTCTTTATGTTTTCTTTTTCTCCTTTCTCTTTCTCTTCCTTTCTTTTCTTCTACTTTCTTCACTTGTTCCTCTTTTCCTTCCTCCCAGAATTATTTCCGCCTTGCAAAATTTACTTGAATGTTGATATCTATGCTATACTTTTTTCATTCTGTGAAAGATTGGCATCACTTTTAGTTTAATAATGAAGCACCTATATTGGGAGTGCTTGGCTGCCCTCAGCTCATTTTCATTAGCAAACTGTAAGTGTGGCATATGAAGAAAGTCTTTGCCCACTTATTGCTTATCCCTTACTTTAATTATTCACGAATCCATTCATAACAAAGCAAAAAACCAAAACTATAAATACAAAATGCAGTTAACACTAGATTGCTGAATGCTGATAGGATCCTTGTTTTGGGTGCTTAACTCCACTGTTTCTGATGAGGTTGAAGTAAAGGGACTAATATAGTCAATTGATGAATATAAAATCAAGTAATTAAGTAATCTAATGTACAATAATATAAAGTTCTATGAAATAATTAAACATAGAGCTACGAGGACTGATGTCAAAAGAGTAATTTTATAAAACGTGGTCTTTTAATTAATGTCTGAAATGTAGACACTGCTCCATTGTCATTATAACAAGAGTTATTCATTGAAAGGACAGAAACAGAGTGTATAACATATTAATTTGTGAGGAAAACTAATTTTTTTCTTTGAATAAGTTAGAAAGGAGAATGGCAAAGCGGCAGTAGAACAATAATGGTGATGGTTAATGCTATCAACCTGGTAGGGTCTAGGACCAGTTAGGAGACAAGCCTCTAAAGAAGCCTATGATAAATGACATAGATTAGGTTGACCAAGAAGGAATGCTCCACCTTAACTAGTGGCATCATGTCATGGGCTGACATCTTGAACTGAATAAAAAGAAGATAGGCTAAGCATGAGCTTTCTTTCTTTGTGTTTTATTTTATTTTATTTTTTTGCTTCTTGGCTGATGATGCTATGTGACCAATTGCCTTAGACTGCTGCCACTATGACTTTATTACCATAATACATGGTACCCTCAAACTATAACCCCCAAATATCCTTCTCTCCTTATGAATTTCATTCATTACATGTTTCATTACATCAAAGAGACAAGAAATAATGTACTAATATAGAGTTTTAAAAGAAGTATGAAAGTCCAATTTGCCCGTTTTTAAGAACACTCAGGTTGCTTTGTGAAGCCTGAATATCAGTTGTTCCAAAATATAAATTTTGAAGAGAGCTTGCTGGCCTTTTGAGTGATTACATTCCTATACCAGGCCAGTTCAAGAACACCAAACAACAAGAGTGGTAAAATAGACTAATTCAAGCAGTATATGACAGACAACGGAGGTGCATGCATCAAGGCTGCTACGAAATCTTATCATAGTAGTTTCTATGCTGCTGTATTTTATGTTGATCTGCCAGACAGAAAACTAGAAAATGTGATTGTTCATTTTACTCCACAGAATCTATATTTTACATCCTCCTCTGGTGTTACTCTCCTTAAAACAAAACTTTAAGATGCTTCTGGTTTCCAGTGTATTCATTGAAAAGCGAAGGAAGGACTTTGGAGCCTTCAAGCAATGTTTGAATATTTTCATGCTATTTTTTTCCTATGAGAAATGTAACCATTAGAGTCTTTCTCCCTGTTTCCTGGAGAAAGATCTGACACAGCAGTTGAATTCTTTTTTATAAATATACCACCTAGAATGCCAAGCATGGATTGATTGCCAACTGTCTGCTGTATGCTATGATGAACATAAACCACAGTTTCTCACAAGCGAAAGCCTAGATTATACTTGAAAATATGTTTCAACACAAGATTCCAGGTGGCCCTGATAAGCAGCTACCTCTTACTCATCAGTTGTTTTCATCACAGAATAGAACCACATACATACACATGGACAAGGATGTCTTTTCTGCTATTTTAAGTGTATGTCATAATATTCACAGACTCTGTGTGTGTGTGTGTTTAAATCATATGTATTTTCTAAGGACTAATTTGGATCTTTGATTACAGAAGCCATTTACAAAGAGTGTTTGGCTAGATTCCTATGAATACACAATGGCTGCTGATCTTAAAACATCCTTGCTTACAGAAAGTTGGTGTTGTCTTTTCAATGATATCTATTCTGCTGAAAGTTTTAAAATTTGCAAGAGCTGCTCTTATCATGCTCTGATTTTCTTATATTTTCTATACTACCTGAATAACTTTAGTAGACCACATGCATCATTTCATTGGTTACCCATTGTCTTTCCCTCCACTAAGAGTGTGCACAGACCTCCTTGCACTTGATGATGTACATATCATCTGGTACATAGTTGGTACCCAATGTTTCTGCACAAGTGCCTTTCCTGGTAGATCTCCATTCAGATCAAATTGAAGGATCAGCTCTATAGGTAATACTTATGACATCATTCTCTGGGTAAACAACACTTTTATGACATCCTATCATCTAAGAGATGTGGTTCAACTCTTATGTTTCAATATTCAAACTGTCTTCCAGCTTCTACTTTTCCCATAGAGTAATCTGATTTCTAAACATAGAAAAACAATATAATGTTATTTTATATGGTATTATTCTATCAACCAAATAAGTGTTTTGTGTATACTCTTGGAATAATAAGATATAAAGGAGTACCTCAAAATGCAGTGCACCATTTAAAACTGCACACATTTTTGTTCAATATAAGCATTGTATTGGACAGCTGTGGCACAGCCTGATCTCAGCTGGACTCTGTAGGGCTGGTTCCAGATAGTGGGTTGGAACTGCATCTCTGCCTGTGTTTCTCTGTTTCCTTTTGTCCAACATATTCAGAGTATATTCTTCCGTTTTGCAGATTACTTAATGTCAGTAACCACAGCAGTACATTTAGGGACTCTGCTTGCTTCATAACTAATCACTTCTACTGACTAGAGTCTGGCAAATAATCATGGCCAAGAGCAATGAGGGAAGTATGTTTATATTACACTTTAAGGAGAAGTAGGGAAGTCACTATTTTATGATCAGCACTACACACAAACACTCTTCCACTTCTTTTCTGTTGTTTGTTGATGTTGTTGTTTACTTGTTTTATTTTATGCTCTCAATAAACTGTACATGCTTCTGTCATATGTCACATTTGACCCCTCTCCTGGACTTTAAACTTCTAAGCAAAGAAGAACTTTTCTACTAATACATGTATACCTAATGCCAATAATAGTGACATAAATAAATGGAGTTGTGCATTTCAAAAGTAGATTCCATTAA
Source organism: Ellobius talpinus (assembly GCA_001685095.1). Classification (NCBI taxonomy): domain Eukaryota; kingdom Metazoa; phylum Chordata; class Mammalia; order Rodentia; family Cricetidae; genus Ellobius; species Ellobius talpinus. The sequence continues at coordinate 751 of LOJH01044383.1, read as the reverse complement.
CATCTGTTTTCTGGTATTGTAAAATAGTGAAAATACTGTATCAAAGTTAAAAGAAACCATACTGTGTTTAGTGTACCTCTGGAGTGTTGCTGTTAAGAAATAACCAGAAGGTGGTCTGAAATTAAGTCTTACAATAAAAAAATAAGAGTGAATGCTACAGTATTTAAAATAATTGTCTATTTCTCTTCTTTTGTTTTTTCTTTTTAGTAAGAAAATTTTACTACAATCTTTTCTCATTTTATATAGCTGTCTCCATTCCCACTGCCTCCCCTCCTCCTGCTCCCTTCAACTTCTCCCCACCCCAACTCCCCATCCACTCCTCAGAAAGGGTAAGTCTTCCCATGGGAAGTCAACAAAGTCTGACACTCCACTGTGAGGCAAGACCAAGGCCCTCCCATCTATATCTAGGCTGAGAAAGGTATCCCTCCAAAAAGAACGTGCTCCTAGATACCAGTTCAAGCACTAGGGATAAATCCTGGTTCCACTGACAGTGGCCCCACAGATTGTCCAAGTCTCACAACTGTCTCCCATATTCAGTGGGCCTAATTTGATCCTATGCAGGTTCACCCACTATCAGTCCAGACTCGGTGAGCTCTCACTAACTCAGGTAAGCTGTTTCTGAGTATTTCTTTTTTTATTGATTTTTTATTGAGCTCTACATATTTCTCTACTCCCCTTCCTGCCTCTCCCCTGCCATTCAATTGATGGAGGAGGGTTATCTGTCTATGTGTTACTTTCATTGGTTAATAAA
>LOJH01044380.1:3906-15431 GCA_001685095.1 Ellobius talpinus | reverse complement strand
AAAAAAATCATAAAAGGCGCCATTGTGAGAATCCCCGCAAAGGCATATTTAAATAAAAACATTGTGCCTGAGACCTGAAATGTTTGCAAAAATTTGGTGTATCAATTGCATATGAAAATAAACCATGCCTACACTGAAGACACAAGAAATAATATCCACTAATTCCTTGCAGAAAGAAAGTTTCCAAAAATCCTAGTAGGAATTGACTCCATATCAAGAGGCTAGTCAACACACTGAAAAGACAAAACAGCAGCAGCAACAACAAAAATCATGTCACTTAGGAATAAAACCCCTCGTTTTGTCAACAGGAATGCCCTGGTTAATCAGCCTGTAACATTTGTTCTTAAGTGTCAGGTGCTTCTTTCGTTTTCATTTGTGACCTGAGTTATCTTCTTTAGGAAAACAAGGAACTCTGAAAAACATCTGAGTACCAGGAAAACAGAATTCCGCAGCTTTGCTCTCTTCCCCTGCAGTGCCCCCCCCCACACCACACACACACATGGCTCTCCAGTTTGAGCCACCCTATTTTCTAGCCTGGCTTGCCAGTGGTTGTGGACAGTCGGTGGTTTTTCCGACTTCTTGTCATATTGACATTCCTTTAAAAAGTTAAAACTGTATTTTTAAAAATGCATGGATAGGATACCATGGAGAAAGAAGCATCCATTGTTCTTGGACTTTCACAGTATTTCCGTGCTACTTGGGGGAAATTAATTGGCCACTTCCAATACTGTGGGATCCTTTATGAAGTGAACCCCAAGACTGCGCAGTCTCCACTTCCAGCCCCTGGCTATGTGCTCCACATCTGGTTCCTTCTAAAGGAGGCTGCACCTGTTGCTGAGATGAGAAAGTAAGAGCCACACCTCACTAAAATCCTAGAGCGCTGAGATGCCACAGCAGAGCCCAGCTATCAACAGGCCTTCAGTATAAATGAGACGACCAGGAAATGGAATTAATATTTATTACTCAATCCCGTAACTCGCATGACCTTTAACACCAATATGGACCCTGGCAGCAGAGCTGAATCCTGGGGGACTGGAAATTCAGGATGGACTAGGTATCACCATGACTGTGATGTGTGTATTTACACACATAATATACACAGGGCCTCATGCATGTCAGAACTGGAACTCAAGTAGCATTTGGCAGACACAGCAGGAAAGAATAGTCGACAAATTCACACATGTGTCTTTGATTAAAACTTCCATTTCTAAAACCAATTATTTCCTTAAAAGGTAGCCATAATAACAACGTACTTATTGCAGATACGCTTTTTATTTATTTATTTTGATAAAAGTGCTGGGATTCTGTAAGGGCATGTGAAAGAATGAAGTTTAACAACTAAAATGTTAAGATTTTTCAGTGCCATATCAGAAATCAGTGAGGGAGAATTTATTTGTAATCAGTTTCAGAAGCCATATAGGTAACAGGAATATGGATTTAAATATTTCCAATGTGGTTAAAATATTAGCATTAAAAAGCTTATGTCAGAACCAATGTACTTAGATGGTTTCCATACAACTGTGAGAAATAAATTCCAAGTGTTCATAAAGAAAATGACAGGATAAACACAGTATTTCGTAAATGAAATAAATCTGTACAGACTTCATTCTTAGACAATTTAACACCTTGATTCTGATGCTTCAACTCTGTGAATACTGTCAACTCTGTGAATACGGTCTCAGCAATTCTATACTCAAGAACTTAGCTTAAAAAGTGACAAGCGTCCTGGGGCCGGAGAGGATGGCTCAGCAGTGAAGAGCACTTGCCTTTTTTGTGATCTACCCAGGTTCAGTTCTCTGCACCTGCATGTAGCTCCCAACCACTAGGAACTCCAGTTCCAGGGAATCTGACACCTTTCTCCACCCTCTGTGGCAAACTACTCATCTGCATAAAAATAAATAACTCCTTTTGGAAAAAATAAAAATTAATGGTGGTGTGAGTATGACAAAATCATACGTGCAAAAATTTACACACACATACAAATTGAGACAAAATTAAGTAATTGTATTTTGAAATGTTTAGCCTCCTTTTACATGTTATAACTCAGAGAGGCGTGCACACCCATCACATATTGGTGCATTTTGTCACTTTTTAAATACATCAGTTATTTCCCTAAAAAAAACAAAATTCACTTTGAAAACACATCTGGAAGGATTTTATTTGTCCTTTTAATTTGCTTCTACAAGAAACAAATGATAAATCTCTTAAAAGCTAAGTAATGTATGTAAGCAGAGACATAGAGAGGGAGTTTTAAAGCTTTTTCTCTCATAGTATCTTAATTTCCCACTTAAACAATTATAAGAAATGATACATGTTGTGGCCAGTCTCTGGACCATTCTCTCTTCTGGACACATAACACTCTTAAGTTTAAAGGTCATTGTTTAGGGCCTACTGGTATAGGTGCCTTGACTTCTTAACCTTCGTCCTGGACATTTAATTAACACTTATGTCTCTTAGTCCCTCTACCTAGTGTGGTTTATGCTGCCTCTCTTGGTGTCTAAACGTCATTCTAAGCACTGATTTAAGATGTTCTGCTCTGAGAAGCTACTGTCTGCTACTCTCTCCAGGCTGCATTCCTGACTTAGGACTCACCTGAGCCCCTCCCATCTGCTGAGCGCTGTGCACTGTGCAAAGCATCAGAGGGGAATACCTGGGTAAATGTTGCTGACGCCATGAAGCTTGTGGCCTAGGAATAAAGTCAGCTTGAAACTCCCAGAGACATATTTAAATAGAAAGTGGGAATTCCAGAGACCTACTAGAATTCGGGGCTGTTTTTCCTTCTCTATCAACTCTCTACTATCTGCAAACTCAAGCAAAGAGCCTGATTTTAGATTTGTGGATATCTCTTAGTAGAGTACAGAATGATAAATATGAAAGAAACCAAGCCAAAGTTCAGTTTTGGTGGCTTCCTGGGAAACCTCCAGGTGCTTGAGGATTAACTTGCTTGGCATCCCCCAAATGTCTGTTCTTTAATGAGACAGTTTCATCTGTCCTGTCCTGGTTATGTTGATGAGATGGTTTGTTTTCTTCTTCTTCCTCCTCATTCCTTTCCCTGGCTTCCTTTCCTCCTCTTCGTATTCTTTCCTCTCCTGTCCTTCATCCTTTCCATCCTGCCACTTTTCCTCTACCTCTCCATCTCCTTCTTCTTCATCTTCCTCTGCTACTAGAACTCACTACAACCCAAGTTGGCCTTCAACTTGCAATCATTCTGTCTCAGCTTTCCTCTAGAGTGCAGGGATTTCAGCCATATGCCACCTCACCTTCTAGTATGAACACGAATCTTTAGAAATTTTAAATATATCATTTAGCCACTACAGGTTTATTTTGGGGTCATTTAAAAGTAATAAATGTCCAGGTCTTCCTCATTTTTTTGTGATCTTTACCTCTGTAGTGGCTCAAGTTGCTAGTTATGAAAACAACATCCTATACCCATCTTTATTTCTGATCACAACTATTATCTTGGTTTCCTCTGCTGCTATCCAGTCAGGCATCATGTGGACATGTCTTGACTATGACAACTTTTCTTATTGTTTTGGGGAGTAGCTCTAGGTGTGAAGTCCCTATTCTGCGTGGCCTTTGGAACCAGCCTCAGTTCCCTTCCGGGCTATAGCCTGCTCAGTTTTCAGGACTGTTTTCATTGGCTTTCAGTAATTGCAGAGGCCTTATTTTTTTGTAATAAAGTATTTTATGTCAACTGCCTCAGGACCATCACCCCAAGAAGCTTCACCAGCCATAGTCACAATTCTACTTGAGAGGTAGCTGAGCTGTCTCTGGAAGTCTCTCTGTTTCCACTGGTAGCCCATGCCCACACAAACAAAGCTCTTCTTGTTAAAGGGAAAGCCAGCATAGAATTATTGCCGTGCTCCTTCCTTCCCTAAGCCCAAGTCATCCTCTGGGCACTGCAAAGGTTCCTTTCCAATGTGAAAGGATGCTGACCACTGGATATAACAAATATTTGTTTTATTTTGTTAGGTTTGGGCTTCGACATAAAAAGCCCAGCCTTAGAAGCTCTGAGAAACTCTGTTTTCCCTCAACAAAGCCAAGTATCTGGGAATGATTGTTAGTATCTGGTTATTTCGATTTATTATGTCAACGTATTATCTCTATCACAAAGAGCTATATGAGATCTCTGACTGGCATAGAGGGGAAGAGAAATGAATACACCACAACCCCGTGGAAGAGGATCAAGAGTCAGTGTCAGGTCCATGAGTTTAATATGCAGCTGTGGATGTGGATGAGGAAAATTGTAGAAGGTTCGGAGAACCGGGTGAATGGTGTGGTTGAAGCCATGGGAGCATCCTATGAACATAAGGCTCAAGATACGATATATGCCTAGATGTTATCACTTGTCAGTGCCTATGAAGCAATAGGAGTGTTTCAGAAACACCTAACTGCAATGGTTACTGACCTTTATTGCTAGTTTTCCATAAGTCACAAACCCTAGTAAAACTCCAAAGGAGTTTGAAAATGCTGGCCTTTGACTGAGTTTATGGCTGAACCATGACTTAAGATCCCTGAAGCTTTTGCACTTTTTGAGGAGATAGTATTAATTTAGATAGCATTAAATTGGAATCGAAAAGTTAGACAGAGAATTTTTTTCCTGCCTGCCGTTATATGTCCATTCTATAGGTGCACAGCCTTGTGGCACTGCTGTCCCTCCACCCCTCCCAGTCATTAACTCGGGGATTTTCAAGCAAGAAAACAATTAATTTAGAGCCCAAAGCTAATTGGAATCAATAGTTAATGTTTCTGCTCAACTCTCTGTATTAATTGCAAAATGATGTATGCTCTCAGCAATGCCAGACCATATAGATTTCTATCTACAATCTCCCCATAGGGACATCTTTTCAGCATGAAGTAAGTAGAATGTAGTTTGTCATGTCAGGCTTTCACCCATCCTCCTTCTAGGTTTTCTCCCCTTGAAATTTGTTTCAAGGACAGTGTTGATATTGAGACAACAAATTAGCTACACTGGAGATAAAGAGAGGATGCCTGAAAACAATACTAGCAAGCACCTGGAGGTCGTGGGAAAGGGAAGGCCGAAAGGACAGAAAGAAGATACTTGTGAATTGGCCTGCTGCATCAGATGGGGAACCTATCTTAAATCTGATCAAGACAAAGACTTGATAAGGCACGAGCTAAAGGCAATTGCTTTGACTGTGACCTCTTGGTCAGGCAAGGAAAACCAAAGAACTGGTAGTTCAGAAAGCTCTAGAATGAAAAGTCCCTTTAATGTCTCAGAAGAAAGATGAATTCAGGTGTTAGAACATATCAGTTCCAGACCAAGAGATGGGCACTATGTTTTGTTGTTTTTTTTTTCTATAGGCAATGTCTTTTCACAAACCAGCTGCTAGAGAAATCAAAGGATGAATTGGAACCCAATGCCGTATAGCTGGGACTACCAAGCCTACTGCAGATGGGAGAAGAGACACCAAAGGTTACAAATAGTTATCTAGAGAGTGACTCCCAAACGACATCTGTTAAGAAGATCAGAACTGATGAATTGACCAATTCTGAGCTGCCTGTCCCTTAGTGATGGCATGTGGCTACCCAGCTGGCATAAAGAACAGCATGGCCAGTCAGACAATTTAACTGGACAAGGGTTGACCTTGCTTTGGAAAAGCATGGGAATGAGTTTTCCAAACAAAAGTTGAATGGCCTAGTCTCTCGGAGGACACTGGCAGGCCTGTCTCAATGGGCAGATGTCACAGTGATGACAATTATACTGAAAACATAGCTCCTGTTGTTTCTTCACTTGTGGGGTTGGAACGCCAGGATCCCAAGGTGAATTTCCAGGAGGAAAATCAAGAGACAAGGGTGGTGTAGACCGGCGTGGAGTCTGGGAGTTTGAATTCAGATATTCTGCCTATAAACTTAGCCGGGCTCCTGGGCCCCTACTTTATGACATGGGATGAGTCCAGGCTTGTGTTTTTATAGCTAAAAATAAGAACTCAGGCAGCAACGGCAGTGCCAAATAAATGCTGAAATGTAGCAATAGAGAACATTTATTGTTGCCTGATACTAAGTTAAGCACTTTACAGTGTATCTATTGTACTCTCATAATAATCCCTAGCGAATCTGTTTCAGTGAGAGAAGAAAAACAAAAATCAAAAAACATATAAAACCTGGCCAGGTGACCTCCTGAGGTCAGAGGGCATATGGACCCTGGGGCAGCAGCTACATTCCAATAAAGGGGATAACACAGGTCCTCGCTGTGAACCATTTTCTGGGAAACCTACAGAATGTAGATAGGCCCTTAATAGGCAATTCCTGCTTGTCTTCCTTTAAAGCTAAGTGTGGCATTTGCTGTCCTGGCAGTCCACAGTAGGTACAAACCAAGGAGGTGGATGGGAACTCATTGTTGTCGCTGTGCTATCTGTTCACTGGGACAGACGAGCCAGGATTCCTCTGTATTTCTCTCCCTTTAAAGTAAACCACAATCTTAAATCCCCCAGAAGTTTCTTCCCAGCCATGGAAAAGAGCCCTTCCAGGCCAGAGAAAGGAAACCATAAATCCTCCACACTGGAAAAGAAATATTTACTTTGTAAAGGTAAAATTCAATTTCATCTCTAAAGTATGACGAGTGAAGTATGAAAAGTCATTGTGAGGCAAAGGTCAGGGGGAGTACAGACAGCAACATAAGGTGGGATGGGAGTGGGGGACTTGCCGGACAGGGCCAGGAGACAAGAGACAGACAGCCACCGCCATGCTGCAAGGCAGCCTGGAATGAAGGAGTCAGATCTGACTGCGGCCAATACTGTGTCTCAGACAACAAAGCCCAGCTGTCAGGAGGAGCCAGGAGTAACTGCACATCTGGACAGCAAAGCCCGGTGAATTATGCATGGATTATCTTGCACTTGCGCAGGAATTTCTGCGTGCTCACAGTCGAGGAACACAAAGAAGGGAACTGGCCTCACACCTGGTGTTTCATTTAGAAAGGATCGCTTTCCAAGCTGACAGAAATGCCGCCTGACCCGCCGTGAGTCCTGGCTGCCCCTCAGAGCTCTCACAGCCGTTGGAGAGACGGAGGGCAATCTGCTGTGTTATGTTGTTGCGCTCCAGTGCGCACTATGAGTGGGTGTGCACATATATGTGAATGTGTTGACACATATGAATTTCCACTGTCAGCTCTATGGGGCACGCACCAAACACAAGTCCCACGAGAGAGAGGCTGAAAGCACAGCTGGCGTGGGTCCCAAGCATTGCCCTTGCCTTAGAGAGGTCCCTAATCGTCTTCAGACCCTAGGATGCAGCTTTCAATTGCATACTGGGAGCCCCACAAGGAGGTCTTCCACTATGGTTGGAATACACTCCCCTGTCAATGTTTGCAAAGTATGAAAAGTCCCGGAGAAACTATCCTTCCTCTTTGCCTGGGAACCACGGTTATCAAACAAGGCCATGGTGGCAACTCACTGAGCTCTACTTTAGGGGCTTGTATTTAGTCACTTTTGCTTTGTTGTGTCCACGATGCTGAAGACAACATCTTACAAGAGGAAAGACTTATGTGGGGTTCCTGGATTCAGAGGGCTCATTCCATGGGAGCAGGAGCTACAGCAGAGGGTGCTCAGCTGCCCCCAAGGACCCACCCGCCTACAAGGTCTCCAGACCCCTGAAATAGCACCACTGGCTGGGAAACACCCCTCCAAACCATGGATCCATGGTTCAATTACATTTTAAATTTAAACCTTGTGGTGTCTAAACTAACGTCTTCTGGCAACAGAACACACTTTTCCTTTAATCACACCCAATCTCTCTGCGAGCACAGGTGAAATGCCCCTTGGCCCTCAGAGGGTTCTTGTATTGTATCACTGATAGAAAGACTGCCAATCAAACTGTATAGCTGTTGACTGCAATGGTATGCTCCTGCGACACATAGCATGGCACACTTTCACACTATGAAAGCATTTTCCAAAGCAGGCAATTGAGAGAATGATTTCTGTGACTGGAGAACAGGGTCTAGCATATGAAAGACTTATTAAAATTAAAATTTTAAATTTCAAATTATCTGTCTCTTAGGCCCCCAGATGGTGTCTACAACCTAAAGGAATAATGCACAGACTGGAAAAATTTCTTTATTAATGCCACGAGAACAGGGTAAAGGCTATCTTCCTTTACAGGCAGGAGCCTCTCTGGGAATCAATAATGGCTGATAAATTTAGCCATTACTGACATGGGTGTCCTGCTTCCTCTTTTACTTCGATGTGGCTTTTCCTGTCTGATCATTTTACATAGTTTTAAACCCCAAATAAGCCAGATGTGGTGGCACATGCCTTTAATCCCAGCACTCGGGGGTAGAAGTAGGCAGACCTCTGAGTTCGAGGCCAGCCTTGTCTACATAACAAGTTCCAAGTCAGTCAGAGTCACATGTTGAGATCCAGCCTCACAAAATAGTTATTATTTTCATATAGGAAATAGCATTTTATACAACTGCATGAGACACATTGTGGATGCAATGAATTAACACATACCCTATCTTACTTTCTTATCACTATTTATGAAGAGTAGAGAGAGAGATTTATCATCTACTGTTTTAGCAATTTTGATTTACTTTATTAGCTATCAGTATGATGCTGTGTGGTAGATTAGCAAAATGTAGTCTTCCCCATAGATGTTTTCAACATGATAAGCTTACCTGTGCAGTGATGCCTAAGAATTTCTTCTGACAAAGAAAGATAAAAAAGGGACTTCTGAGAGAGAATGGAAGGTATTGCTGTGTCCTTTGGGAAACTGTCTTAAAAACAAGCACTCTCTCTGTGCAAAGATTGGCTGTGGCATAAGGAAGGGAAGACTGCACTTTCCAAATTGGTGATTCTTCTGGTGAAAATCAAAGAGAAAACTTCCTACTTAGCAAAAATCCAACTGAATTTCTCAGTCTGCTAAGCTAGTCAGGAGGTACTCAGTGGGAAAGGGACTGAAATTTTGCCCTGACCAGAGTGAGGAAGATGGCACCAACTTGGGAAAGCAGAAAGAAGCAAACTGGGCAACTCTGAGGGATGGAACCCGAAGGCTGTGATGTAAGTGCCTGGTCCTTGTGCCACACAGCACTGTTGGTGGAAGGACTCACACAAAACAAGGTAAAATGTCAAATTTTGGTTCATTTGCTTTCTTGTGATGTGAACCCCAAATCTCCAATACAAACAACTGTAAACCTGTTGAGGGAAAGCCAAGAGGAATGTCACCAAGCAGATATCAATGGATACTCAAGGTCCTGAGAAGAGTCCATGTCAGAGCAGATGACGGAACTTCCCACTGAAGGCTAGATCACAGGTTTGGGATGATGTCATTCCACTCTCAAAGGACCATGACTGCCTAGCAGTCATCTGCTGAAGCCACTCTCAAGGGGTGATGTTATCATTCTGGGCTTTACAAGAGGGTGTTGTCAAAACTTTGATATCTTCAAACTGACCATAGTGTCAGGATTTGCACCTCAAACATCAGCAAACACAGCAGTCAGTGTGAATGTAGCTCTCTACAACAGCAACTCAAAAGTAGTCCCCAGCCACGCACTCTTCTCCTCCTGCCTCCTGCCTGTGGGTATGAAGCTTCTGCTTGGGGCATCATCTCAGACACACTGTGTTCCTGCAAACCACCATGGGTAATGCAGGAGGCAAGGCTCCCTTCGGCAAGGCATCAGCAGGGATCCGTCTGTGCTCATAGCATCCTTTGGACAGACCCGGACTGTAACACAGCCAGTGATGTTGTAGTTTGCTGCTATACTCATAGCCTCCCAATCCCAAATTGTGAACAAGTTGAGGTCAGGGTCTGGGCCTCTTTGAGTCTCTGCCACGCCCATATCTTGAATACTGCCGGGCATATAGAGAAACCCTCAAAACATGCGTGATGCGTGTGGGCAAATGAGAGAACTGGCAGCTGAAGCATCCTTAGGCGGGCATGGGGAAACATGTGGGTGACCCGCATGTGCTGGGAGTGTTCAAGTCCACGGTTCCCAAAGAGGAGGGGCAGGAATAAAAAAAAAGACGGGTCAGGAGGATTCGTCCATCTGTTAGTCTAATCCATTCTGAGCACCAAGGACTGAAAACAGACTCGTGAGCTTCCCAGAGGAAGACAGGATCTGTGCTCTTTGCTTCAACGGACACCTCCACCCCCTCCTCCATCTCTTCAGTCCCGTCACTCTTCATAAGCTTCCGAAAATTGCTATGGTCTAGGTTTTTAAGTCATAGTGATTTAAAAAATAAGTTTAGAGAGAGTAGACCGAGGCCTAAGGAGATGGCTCCGGGATCAAGTGTGCTTGCTGTGCAAGCATGAGGACTTGAGTTCAAGTTTCCAGCATCCACCTAAGTTAGATGGATGTAGCTGTGTGAGCCTGTAACCCCAGCACTGTGACGTGAAGACAGGAGGGTCACTGTAGCTTGCAGGCCACTAGCCTAACTCCAGGTTCAGTGAGAGACCATGCCTCAGAGGCATAGGGTAGAGAGTGATAAAATAGGACACCCAACATCTTCCTTTGACCTCTGCAGGTGAGAACACACCACACACACACACACACACACACACACACACACACATACACACACACACCCTAAAGGTAAAGTAGACCACTAGAGAAAAAAATGTTACTAGCAAAGAGAAATGACAATTGTCACATTGAAAGAAGAGGTGCCACAGAAAAATCTTTAAAAAACAAACAACAAAATCCAGACTGGATCCCAATTTTCTCAATGTGAAGGGCCCCTGAATAATGGTACCAGAATGTTCGTTTGCAGGCACATTTGGTAGTGAAAGAACAATTTTGACTAGAATATTGACCTTCTTGCTTTGCTTGTTCTCACTCATCTCCTGTGTTGTTTGGAGCATGGTTGTTGATCCCTCTTGAATGTCCCTTTCCATATATATATAAACAAAAAACAAGTGGAGATGAAAAGATTACCTAAAAGAGAGAATGGTATGGTTTGATAAAGAGTAGGGAGACACTTCTGTGTTAAACACTTGTTATTTCTATTCAGAGAAGTTTTAGGGCCTTGAGTAAGACAGAAACTATGAAATTAAATCTATTTCAATATTTGAAGATGTGCCTACCCTTTACCCACTGACTGTATTACTCATTTGCAGATGAACAAATACCAACCACAGGCGAGAACCCTACCGATAGAAAGGCCCCATGCATACAAGGACTTATTTTCATCTCTTTTCCTGTCTCTGAACTAGGTGAGAAAGAATGGAATTTTTTTTTTGTTTGTTTAAAGAAATGAATCACCAAGTTCCAAAAGTGGCCAGGGGGTGGCTATATGAAAATGTTTAAGAAAACTATTGTGGCAGAATCCTTAATGAGCAACTGGCTGCATTGGGGGTAGTGAGCCCAGTCTTAGTTCTGTGCTCAGCTCTGCTTGAGGCATGGCTCACGCAGCACTTTCTCTTGTTAGCCTGCTCTAAGCCAAACAGCGGCCATCAGTCACCATCTTAGACTTTCCAGCCAAGGGCCTTCTCTGGCATTCCTGGGAAGCAGAGACTATAACCTGGTGTTTTTATCTTTTCTTGTCAAATGAGGGAACTCAGGCTTGTTTTAT
>LOJH01044377.1:0-15179 GCA_001685095.1 Ellobius talpinus | reverse complement strand
AAAGAGGGGGGGAGTGCTGTGAGACAATGGTCTTGTACTTTGTATGTAAAGATTTGTCACTTGTTATTTTAATAAAACGCTGATTGGTCAGTAGCTAGGCAGGAAGTATAGGCAGGGCAACCAGGCAAGAAATAGAGGTGGGGCAATGAGAACAGGAGAATTCTGGAAAGAGGAAAGCTCAGTCCGCAGCCGTCACCCAGACACAGAGGAAGCAAGATGAGAATGCCTCACTGATAAAAGGTACCAAGCCACATGGCTAAAACAGACAAGAATTATTGGCCAATTTAAGATGTTAGAATTAAAAGAAGCCTGACCTAACAGGCCAACCAGTTAATAATTAATGTAAACCTCTGTGTGTTTCTTGGGACTGAACGGCTGAGGGACCAGGTGGAACAGAAACCCGTCAACAAATGGTACCAACATGGCGTTTATGAATAGCCGACAGCATATGTTTTGGTGGTGGCAGGGACCTTGAAACTCAATAGAATTGTGGCAATAAATATGGCTCCTGCCAGTACCTCCACCATGAAGTTAAACTCTCAGAAAGCTAAAGAATAGGGTGGATCCAGCTGTCAAAGCCATGGCTTTAATCCTAGCCATATAGTTTAGCAAATTAAAGACTCGTGTTTAGAAAAAGAGATATACAGTGTGTTTAAACATATGTATAGGCTTGAGAGAGAAAAAAAGGATAAAGTCCTTAAAATAAAAAAGAGAGTAGTTGGGTGTGTTGGCACATAACTTTAATCCCAACATTTGGGAGGCAGAGGCAGGCGGATCTCTGTGTGTTCAAAGACAACCTGGTCCACAGAATAAGTGCCAGGATAGCCAAAGATACACAGAGAAACCTAGTCCCCCCCAAAAAAAACAAAAATTAAAAATAAATTGAGTTTAAAACAAAGCCACGTAAAGATGAAAAATACAGAGTCTGGATACTGTATGTTATTGTGTTGTCATTGGATTGTTTGATGGCTGAGGAAGAAACAACAGCTGCTAAAAGACATTTGATTACAAATGCTGCTGGATTAATACATCATATATATTTCAAAAATGCTTTGACTTTAAAATTTAAGTCAAAAGATATGTTACTTTGGAGAAGTGGTTTTGAGGGACTGTGGATTCATTCTGAGTTAAGAAAAATCAGGTTTGACCAAGGAAGACACCCTGAGAAATCTCCAATAGGAGTGGATTGCCCAGATGTCTGAGTTCTACATCCAGAACAGTTTCAAGACTGCTGCCTGAAATGATCAAGCTTCACAGAATACTCCAGTCAGGCCTTGATCATAATTCTAAATTTCCTTTAGGTCCCCATAAGATTATCAGCATCCCCAACCAGCAGGAAGTAACCTGGAAAACTATGCCCACATTCCCAAAAAATNAGGGACTGTGGATTCATTCTGAGTTAAGAAAAATCAGGTTTGACCAAGGAAGACACCCTGAGAAATCTCCAATAGGAGTGGATTGCCCAGATGTCTGAGTTCTACATCCAGAACAGTTTCAAGACTGCTGCCTGAAATGATCAAGCTTCACAGAATACTCCAGTCAGGCCTTGATCATAATTCTAAATTTCCTTTAGGTCCCCATAAGATTATCAGCATCCCCAACCAGCAGGAAGTAACCTGGAAAACTATGCCCACATTCCCAAAAAATGGATTATGGATTGTTTTGTTGTTGTTTAGAGTGTTGGTCACAAGTTGTTCTTGATAATGGTCAGGAAGAAAGCTAAACAAAGAAGATTAAATTCAGAGTTCTTGTTTTGAAAAAAGGGGAGGGGGTGCTGTGGGACAATGGTCTTGTACTTTGTAAAGATCTGTCACTTGTATTTTAATAAAACGCTGATTGACCAGTAGTCAGGCAGGAAATATAGGCAGGACAACAAGGCAGGAAGTACAGGTGGGGCAACGAGAACAGGGGAATTCTGGGAAGAGGAAAGACTCAGTCTGCAGTAGTCACCCAGACACAGAGAAGAAAGATGTGACTGCCTCACTGATAAAGGTACCAAGTTATGTGCCTAACATAGACAAGACTTATGGGCTAATTTTAGATGTAAGAAAGAGTTAATAAGAAGCCTGAGCTAATAGGCCAACTAGTTTATGATTAATGTAAACCTCTGTGTATTTCTTGGGGTTGAATGGCTGTAGGATCGGGTAGGACAGAAACCTCTGTCAACAACCCTGTCTCAAAAAAACCAAAATAGAACAAAAAAAACCCAACAAAACAGACAAAAACTAAAGTTAGCTGTGGCATATCTAGCACTACAGACGACTACTTGTTTGAAACATTCAATAGGCCAGGTACTACCAAATGAGATCTGAGGCAAAAGTTTACAGCAGGATCACATGGTTCAGGAATGAGCAGTTATAGTTGTACAGTCTGATAGTTTCGGGCAAAAGTATTCCACTATTAGTTACTGTGTTTATAGGAGCTCCCTTACATTTTTAGAACTTCCATGTTGCTTTTCTGTCTCCTATTGAAGGAAGCTGAACACTGGACATATTCCTTGAGACCATATGCTAAGAATACTGTCAGAATACAATTGGTCTAATCTTTACAGAAATCCTTTAAGTGCCAAGGCTAAGAATTCCACACTCTTTATTGTGATTGAACTCAACATGGTACTTACAGGATTCCAGTACTAAGAACAAAGATGAACCACAATATTAGCTACAGTGATAGAACAGAGCAACAGATACATAACCTCATACAACTTAATACCAATAAAAATGTTTTAATGGATATGAACATTTTTAATTAGAAAAAACAAGATTATATGCATCATAGTCTTATTAATTAAGAGAAAAACCACAAGTACACACACATACACACAACAGAAAAAGAAATGATCAGGTCTGCACTACATTCTTCACCATTTTTAGGTCCTAGGGATTTATACCTATGGTCTCAAGCCATGCTACTGAGTCGTATCCCCTAATGGTGCTGAGAACTGAACTTTGGTCCTCTACAAGAGGAGCAACCATTGTTAATCAATAGCTAACCCAGCCTGCCAGCCCTTATTTTTAAAATAAGCTGATTCTCCCTTTTACCCCCAAAATAAAATGCAGGAATTTCCTGGACATACCTTACTGCACTATAAAAAGCAATAGTCCGCCCGTAAGTGAGAACCAGGACCTCTCCCTCAGGGATATATTCCATGCTGCTAACAGACA
This sequence comes from Ellobius talpinus, assembly GCA_001685095.1. Taxonomy (NCBI): domain Eukaryota; kingdom Metazoa; phylum Chordata; class Mammalia; order Rodentia; family Cricetidae; genus Ellobius; species Ellobius talpinus. The sequence continues at coordinate 12,015 of LOJH01044377.1, read as the reverse complement.
TGTTAAAATTCACAGATTTCACTTCAGTCATTGTAGCATGATCCCAAAGACTGCAAAAGGGAAAAAAAGTAATGTTTAGTCAGTGATCAGAAATATCTCCAATTTTATCTGTACATAAATCCGAGAAAAATAATCATAATTATAATAAAGTAATTTTTGTCACAAATCATAAAGGAGTTCTGGATTCCAAGTCAAAACCTTCATTAGGTTGTTGATGAAATCAACTTTATCACAGACTTTGACAATTGTTTTGGTCTATCCAACAGCTACCAATCTTTTCACAGGAAAATACATCAGGTCTTAACACACAAAGTTTTAAGAGCGTTATGAATCCCCTCAGCCAATCTGCCCATAACGACACTCAGAACAACTACACATCAGCAGCTTTAATGACTTTCTGAATTCTACCCCATGTGAATAATAGTAAACAGACAGCTCCAGGTAAATGTGACATACATTGATTTAAATTTTAACTTACACATATTTCCTGACATGATTATTAAATGTATTTATAAGTTCCAAGGTAAAATGCTTTTCAAACAATTATTGAAAAAAGTTAACTTACCGAACAGTTTTATCATCAGCTGAAAGAATCTGTTTATCCTCGCTGCACCACAGAGCCTTTTTAATACCGGAAGTGTGACCACTAATTTCCTTAGGTTCTTTAGATGAAACAATTTAAAATGCATAATAAATATCTGGCTTTCTGAACTGAGCAATACAAAAACAATAAACCCCAGCCCATTCCAAATTTGATGTGTATCAGATGCACTCAGGTTTGCTATACTGGAACAGTAATTCATTTGTATGACAATGAACCTCAACCCAAATGAACCTTGCTATATGAAGCTGAGACACATCCCCTTGTGTGTAGTTTTCTACACTGACTTCTATATCCAAAAGTACTATTATACCACAACATACTATTAATGGATAGCAAATATGATGTTTCTTGGTAAGAACATGGGCCCAGAAAAAAGGGTGTACTAAGTCAATCCTCATATAAAAATCTAGGATCTTTATCCAAGTCACTGCTGGCAGTAACTAATGAGGCGAAACACACACACACACACACACACGCACACACACGCACGCACACACACACAATTGTCAAGAAGATAGAGGGTAGAAGGAGAAAGGGAAAATTTAAAGTAGCATAAGCAATTCCCAGGGGAGAAACTTCATTTCTTCACCTTTAAAAAGGGGTAATAGAGGCTGTTGTTACCTATAGTCTATGAGGATTAAGTACAAACGTACACCTGAGGTGCTCAATACTACTTGACATACAGTCAAAGTTTCATTAATTGCTATCACTTCTACTGCTAATCCACTGGAAAAGAAAACCTCAAAAAATAGCTTGGGGAAGTGAAAATGAAGAAAAGTCCACCCAACTCCTGAACTACCTTTACCCTATCAGACAAGTTCAACAATACTTCATATTTTAGCCTAAGTCTACCAAGAAACAGGCAGAGAAAAAGGCAAAGCAGATAATTAGAACAGTAGTGAGAAGCACAATCCATCACTTTAGAAATGCTTTTCAAACAGAATATTAACGCTATAGAATAACTGCTTAATCACAGTATACTTTTTTAAACAGTGTTAATTTTGTTAATTCATGAATAATACTGCCTTCACCTACAGATGATTCTTCTGAACAGCCAATACAGCTAAATTTTGAAACCCTCACACTTCAGATGCACACTGATGTCTCAGCATCCTGTCCTACAGAGGGTGACATCACACATCACCTAAAATCTAGTAACATTGTTCTAATACCTTTACAGAACCTAGTATCATGAAATGAAAAACCCTCACTGATGAAGAATATTATTTTCGAGTGTGTGAATTTTGTTTACATTGCCCTTGTTTAACTCATGAAGCTATGCTACTGTGCCTGTCTAAAACACCTAAAAAAGAGAATGGCAATAGTGAGGCAGGAAATAGGCAGGGCTGGCAGGCAGAGTATAAATAGAAGGAAAAATGAGAAAAAAGAGGAGCAAGGGAACAAGGAGAGGAGGACATCAGGGGCCAGCCATCCAGCTACACAGCAGGCCATGGAAAAAGAAGGAAAGAACAGTATACAGAAATTAGAAAAAGATAAAAGACTGGATTTTCCAAAGCAACATATCCTTACATCCAAATTTTGAAGTCAAGATACCTTTAAAGTACATTTGTTAGTTTAGATTAGCAGCCCATACAATGAAATGTCTCCCTGTACTTATCTCATTCAGTCAAAAAATTAAAAAAAAACAAAACAGTAATATAAATAATCCAGACTCTGTATATTTCATCTTTATGGGGCTTATTTTTCTTTACTCCTTTAATCTATGACTGTCTGTACTCTCTTTAAAGATTTTGTCTTATTTTTTAAAACTATTTTTTATAATTGTCTATACTTTTTCTTCTCTCTCCCAAGCCTACGTACATTTATCCAACACTGTGATCCATTTAGAGGTCTTTATCTGATTCTGTCTTTATTGCATATCTGTAATAATTTTCTGACTTTAAAATGGTAAGCAGTATGGTTGCAGCAGCCCTGGATGCTGGCTCTGCCTCTCTCTGCCTTTCAATATGGCAGAGGTAACATTACTGCCAGCTCTGGGACAGCCCAGAAGGAGCCACGCTCACTACTTTAACTCTTGAGAAGGAGCATGCAGCACAGTGCACAGCCTAGAAATATCTCTGTATGGTGGTGGGAATCCACCATAGGCAGTCCTGCCTGTGCACACCTAGCAGACCCGATCCCACCACTTGCCGAGGCGGGGAATGCTGAGCTATGGGCATGGTCTCAGCTACTTTCCTCCTGACCCTGAGTGGGCACATAAGCATCCGGACCCCAAGTGGGTGGTGGGCATCAGCCCCAAAAGAAGAGCCAGAGCTCTCTTAGGTTTTTTACATGAATAGAGGTTCTGCTTTTCTTTCCAGAGGATGAGAACATGTGGATTCCTTCCAGACTAATGTGGTTTGATGGAACAAGACCACCCCCCGAAAGGTCTCCATGAACCCCCCCCCAAAAAAATACTTTGCCCCAAAAACAGCAGGAAGCAGTCTGGAGAGAACTACACCCAAATTCCCAAATATTGTTTATAAATGTTTGTTTACATTTGAAGGGAGATATGATACAGAGATGACTACTTTGCATTGGTATGGATCTTGGTCTATTGATATAAATTTAAGATCAATTTTGTTATATGTATAATTTTGCTCTTGATTAAGGTATTGTGTTTGTGCAGCTCATTTAAAAATGTATTGTATAATTAAAATATACAGATTAATAGTCATCTATGTCATGCTTCTTAGACTCACAAAGATAGGATATTTTCCTTAATTTGTCAAATGTAAATAGACTAAATATTGTAACTTTAATTCTTGTTTGATAACTACTGTTATATGTAATTTTACTATGTTAATGTTAAAAACCTTTTTATTTAGACAGAACAGGGAAGCTGATGTGGGATTCCCCTCTGTATTCTATGAATATGTTTTATTATCATTAGTTAATAAAGAAGCTGCTTTGGGCCTAAAGCAGGGCAGAATATAGCCAGGCTGGAAGACAAAGAGAGAGAAAGTAGGCAGAGTCAAAGAGACACAAGTAGCTGCTGAAGGAGACAAACACCCCGGAACCTTACCGGTAGGCTACAACCTCATGGTGATACACATGGTGATAAATTAAATGGGTTAATTTAAGACAGAAGAGTTAGCTAGAAACATGATTAAGATAGTGACCAACAGTCTCATAATTAATACGGTTTCTGTGTGATCATTTCGAGTCTGGGTGGCCAGTAAACAAACGAGCAGCCTCCACCTACACCCAGAGGCAAAAGGTAATCAGGGTAATTTAGGTTAAGAAAGCTGGCAAGAAATAAGCCAAACTAAGGCCGGGCATTTGTAAGTAATAATAAGCCTCTGTATGATTTATTTAGGAGCTGAGTGGGCCCCAATAAAGCCAAAAGAGTAAACATCACACAAAACTTTACCATAATGAAATTTTACATTGCCCGAAAGCTAAATGAGGTATGCAATAAGACAAAAATAAAATAAAATTGGCATAGGAAAGAAAACTTGACAGAGTATACTGTAACAAAAATTAAGATTTTAACAAAGAAGGAGAAGAGATAATGAATGTTTCTTTCTGGTACTGATCTTAACTTTCAAATGTTTGTGGTTCTTTAATCAGTTTTTTTATGGAAAAGCAGAAAGTGAGCCACATTTATGCTTACCTGCCTCAGGTTTGTTCAAGTCATATATGCGCAGCAGTTTATCCTGCCCTCCAGTTAACAGGTAGTTGCTATCCTGAAAACAAAAAATAAAAATGATTAACCACTTTAACCGTTAATTAAATATAATCACCAAAGATAAAATTGTAGCCAACTACTTCTAGGAGAACACTATAAACTTAGAATGACCAAGCTCAATTTTCCGTCTCAAACATACTAAACTGTACCACAAGAACTGCCATTCTGCTGCCGCTCCCCCCCAGCACAGAAACTGTAATGTAACTCAGGACCTCATTCACATGCTATGCAAACAGTATGCCATACTGAACTACTACATCCTTAACCACAAAATTTCATTTTCTCACACCTGTGTGAAATCCACAGTCTTGACAATGTGCTTATGAGCCAGGGTCATCAATTCATCTCCTGTGACAGCATCCCACACTTTGCTAAAAAAGGAACATAAACAAATATTCCACAACATCAATACAAGGTTAAGTATAATGGTAATTTTAATCAATACAAAATAATGACACACATATTTATGTAATTATATTATGTATCTAAGTACTCATTATTATGATACTTAATTTGATACTTGATTTATCTAAAAAAGGCAATTAAAAAAAGGCAATTTTTCCATAGGACTTTTCAACTTTTAATTTTCTTTGACACTGGAAAAGAGTAATTTATTCAAGATTTACAAATTAACCCAACCTACTTTTTAGCTTATGTGGAGGCCCAAAAATGTGAGCCTATTTCTACCTTGTCTGATGGTCAGAGAATTTGGAGGTTGCTCAAAATTGTTGACAACAAACGTAGCTACATATCCTGACTCAGGTTCTTTTGACATTACGATGGCTCAAACAAGTAGATCCATTCCATCCTGACAGATGGTCAGGATACACAAATGAACTTCTGCTCCTTCTTTTGTAATATGAGGTTACCTGGGGAATGACTGCCTTCTCCTAGGATGCTTGGTCTCGAATGGTTTCGGTGCCTAAACAGAATGCTAATGACCTGAGGTCTCAAAGTGTTAAAGCAATTAAACTGTTTGAGATGTCCTTTGTATTGAGTTAAAGAAGTCTTTTGCTGCCTTCTCCTCTCCCCCTTTTTTTGTGTTAGGACATAAAACCATATGGAAAATTAAACTCGGGAGATTTTAGTATTCACTAGAACTCCTTCCAGGCACTCTCCTATGGTTTCTGCTTTATTATTTTCACATCTTCATACTTTTTACTTATATTTCTAATCCCACACCACTACCCTGGCAAGAGGTATTTTTGTCCAGGCTGGTCTCCAACAGCTTATACCCATATTTGTTTTTACCAAGCCTGAAGAATATTTTAACCAGTTCAGCTCATCAAATCATCCTTTTGTCTACTCACATGCCAGAGAAAACTACATAGCACTTCTGTGAATTTAACTACTTCAAAATTGTACAATGTTAGACCTTGATACAGATCAGATCAAGTTTAAATCAAGATGGTAAAGGGCTAGGTGTTACTAGGTACACCTATACACTCACTTTATGATGCTGAGGCAGGAGGATTCTGCATTTAGGTTAGCCTTAATTACACAGTGAGATCTTTCTTAAAACACAAACATAAGTAGAAAAAAAATAAAACCAAGCAGTTACTCTCCCCGCTCTAAGCACATAAGGTACATGCAAAATCTAGAGATTCCAAGGAGAGCCAGAGGTCCTAAGAAGCAAACAGAACTACACCAGGAACCAGGAGCACAAAGCATTCTAAATCAACAGCATTAGGTAAAGTGTACAAAAGTAAGAAATAGGAATTAGCGATATAACATCCAAGCTTACACATACATACTTGGAGTTCTATGAATGGCTGTAAAACATGTCAAGAAATGTCACCATGATTTCTCTTATACACTCCATTCTCTTTGATTCTAGTTTAACTCTGCCCCAACCTCCTTTTATTTCTGATCCTAGGCTCCCAAGATTATAACTATGACCCATATATTTTCTTCAGCTCCCACACCCTGCTCATATCTGTATGCTCAAAGTTCTTTGCATCCTCATTTCAAATACTAATCTCCACTAGATCTTCTCATTCAGTAATTAAAAATTCTTCTTTTGGGGGAGGCAGGATCTCTCTATGTAGTCCTGGCGTTGAGGTGACACATTCCCAAACTGGTCTCCAACTCAAGCTCCTCCTGCCTTCAACTCCCAAGTAAAGGAAAGGTGTGTGCCACCACACTCAGCAACCATTTATTTCAGTTCTTCCAGAGTTCAGCTTTCAAAGACCATGGCACTGGATTCTGCCTTGTTCTTGTTTATACATGCTCATTCTTAGCCAGAGAAGGGTTACCTAGCTGTGAGTTCACATGGATTAGGATCAGAAGCATCACACTGATGCTAATATCTAATATATCTACCTAATTTTACGAGTGTCAAGAGAACTCTGGGTAATGTCCATCTTAATCTTTTTTTGTTTGGGTCATACACAGGACTGAACACAGATCCTTGCATGATAAGCAAGCACTCTATCACTGAGCTATACTCCATCTCTAATGCCCTTGGAAATGTTAAAGTGTGTCAAATACTCTTCCAACAACAAAATCTTACTGCGATGTATACTACACATTCACTAAAGACCAGAGCAATATAACCAGTTATCAGCAAGCTTGCTACTACTACTCTAACTTTGATGGACTCTGAAACACAGGATCAGATGTCAAAGTACCTGCAGTCACAGAAACATCTGATCAGGACTCAAATACAGGACAATTGACTGTGTTCACACACCTACTATCAATTACAAGTGCAAATATTGGAACCTGAAATGTTAGGAACTCATCAACACTATTGTAATGGCTATTCTTGGTTGTGACCTTGATTACATCCAGAGTTAACTAAAACTCCAATGACTGGGCACACCTCATTTGAAGTGGAAAGACCAGCTGGGACATCCAGCTTCATTGACAGAAAGGATACTTGGAACTTCTGTTCAAAGGTAGCCACTGTTGGATTAGCTGGATCACAGTCTGTAAGCCATTCAAATAATACCCTTTTATACGCAGAGATTCATTCTATAAGTTCTGTTCCTCTAGAGAACCCTGACTAATACAACTATACATAGGCACGTCCTCAAGCCTATAGTCCTTTTAGTCAGCAATACTGCAAATGACCTAGACAAAGGGCCTGCAGCAGCAAGATAAAACCTTGGCTATGCTCAGGGTCAGTTCAATGATGGGAGGGGGTGGCCCACACACTTTTCACACCTGTTTATTGAGAATCTCTGCTCAGGTCTCCCTCCCCCATTCCACCCCCGCACAGATGTTTAGCTGGGAATTCTTGTTTGAACCCCACCTTCAGGAAGCTGTTCCTCCCCATGAGATGTTAGGGACCACATCTACAGGGTACTTAAGGCCTGGTCCCTAGACCTGCCACATGGTTGCTCTCCTGCTTTCTTCCCTCTGAGAATCACCCCAGAGTTGCTTTGCTCAGTTTATTAAACCTGGTTTTATCAATTCAGCAGGATTTGGCTTTTATTGCATCAGCAGAAAAATCCAAAACCAGGGTTTTCAAAACATTTATCACTATTTTCTCTCCATTTCAAAATAGTTCCCACATGAGCAGGACTCTTGTACACATTTTATTTATTTTCCTGAGGGCTAGCATAGAATTTGGTAAGATGTATAAAATAAGATTCATCATGGCTTTCACTACAATACAGGATCCTCCCTAACTGCACAGAAAACAAGTATAAGACCAAAAGCAAAGTGGCAAAGCAGACTGCTTTAATTGACGCTGTTAAGGCCAGATTATAGTAAAATCAAAGTTAACAGAAATGTATCTTTAAACTGCAATCTAAAAGCTCATCCTTGAGAATGCTAATATCAACACTTACAACTTTATTATCTTACATTTATATATTTAGTTTAAATATAGTATAAATAACATTATAATATATAATACATAATTATAAGTTTAATTAGATTATATTTGATCTAAACTATTATTTTATTAACCATTAGCTTACTGTCAAAAGATTGTGACCTAATTGCCACAATAAATTTGGAGGTTGGGGGGAAGGGTCTAACCATAAAGCCCACCTGGCCGGAATTCTGTGTACTCCAGGCTTGCTTTGAACTTGTGATCTTAGAAACGTGTGCCCACACCAGGCCTGCCTTCCAAGTAAGCTGTGGTGGTATGCACCCATCAATCCTAGTTGCATGAGAAGCTGAAACAGGAAGGCTATACGTTTCCCACCACCCTGGCTATATAGTTAAGTCAGTTGGGCAACTTAGCAAAATGAAATTTAAAAGGGGCTGAGGCTTTAACTCAGTGGTACAGTGCTTGACAAAGAGCCTGGGTTCAACTTCCAGAGCTGAAAATAAAGCCCCCTCTCTCTTAAATACCTAGCTGTATAACACTGATAAAATATTCTACACCCATCATTTAAAAAAATCAATAAATTTCACCTCCAATGACAATGTTCTTAATGAACTTAGTGAAAAACTTTAATAGGAAAAAAAGAGAAACCTACAGCAATTATAGACTCAAATATTCAATAAATAAAAATCAAGACCCATTCCCTGACCTTTTACTTTAGTAACTTTTTTCAAGTGACTTATCAGGCAAGTATAAAGCAGTATTTAAATCAGGAATATAAAAGGCTAGAGAGATGGCTCAGTGTTAAGAGCACTGGCTGCTCTTCCATGTACAATTCCCAGCACCAACATGGCAGCTCACAATTATCTCTACCTCCCCTTCTAGGGGATCTGACACCCTCACACAGACATACATGTAGGCAAAACACCAATGCACACAAAATAAAAATAAATCATAAAAAAGAAAGGAATCTAAAACATGGCTTTAACCTTAAGAGGTACATTAATTTCAATAAGTACTATAGTTAGTGCACAAACAAGACAACAGATAGGTAGCTTCCCTTTGCTCTCCAGGAGTCCACTGTGACTTTTCCACATCTGAGCATTACTCTTTTTCCCATTTTCACCTCATCGGACGCTTTGTCAGGACTGAGGATGTATCTCAGCTGACAGAATGCTTGTCTATTAACACAGATAAAACCGAGTGTGGCGTCTCTCAGCTCACCTGTGACAGCTTAACTCAAAGCTGAGTTAAGGAGGCTGAGGACCAGAAATGCAAAGACATCCTAGCTATACATATATGAAAAGTATGAGGCCAGTCTGGGCTATATAATAGAGTGCTGTATATTGTGAGTATGCAGCTGACATCTAAGGCAATTTTTGGCCTAGAAACATTAACACAGGACTCATAGTAGCTTTTAAAATCAGATTTATGCAGCAACATCCTAACAGGACAGCATGCAAAGCTTTATGATGGTTACACACAATGCTGTAACAGCAACTGATTCCTCAAAGGCACAGAAAAGTCCACAGAGCTTTACTTGTCTTTTAAAACTCCACTTATTTTCACATGTACATACAGTAAAATTCATTGGGCTGTACAGAAAGGTCTAGGTTTCAACAAGGGTATATGGTAATATGCTATAAGCTGTCTTCTTTTTTTTTAAACTTAATATTTTAATATGCTTAAGTCAAAGATGGCAACACAATTTACAATTGCTCCTTAGTATGAAATCTTTTTAAACAAGAAACCAACATATCAATTTTACTCTCCAGGTTCTTGTCTACATGAACAGCAGCTCTTAACATTGTCTTTGGGCCAGCAAGATGGCTCAGTAGGCACAAATCTGACAACCTGAATCAGATCCCTGAACCTCAACTCCCAAACTGTCTCTGACCTCCACACACCCACCACGGCATACACATGCCTGCAAAAACAACAGCAGATAAAGCTGCCTTTGTTGGTTTAAAAACAGAGGTGACTGTAAACACTAGTGTAACTATACACCAAAATTATATACACTGCAACACATGCCTCTAAAGAGCAGAGAATCGCTGTAAGTCAGTTTGATAATACATGCAATTCCCAAGTAAAAACAGGTGAAGTGTGTTGTGGCAATGGTTTAGTCCGGCAAAGCCTGTACCAAAGGACACAGTGAACTAGGATGAGGTGATTTCTCCACGATTACAGTGGTTCAGAGACTGCAGGTCACCCAGAAAGCATTACCTGAGCAAAAAGGACAGGGCTTAATCCCCCGACCAACAAAATAGAACAAACTTGAGTATTTTAAAAACTCTCCAAGTTTCACCCAAGGTGAAAGTAAAACTGTAAAGAGAGACCAAATCCTCAGAAGAGCAGTGACATGATTTAACTGACTGAGTGGCAGCAATAGAAACAGAAATAATGGAGAAGAAATTCCCAGCAGTGCAGAGCTAAGATGAGCATGAACTAAGGCAGTGGCAAACACAGCGACTATCAGCAGAATCAAAAACTGGTGATAATGAGGACCTAAGGAAGATCAAGCATCTTTCAGACTGCCATCTTTAAAACCATAGGAAAAAAAAGTGTGAGACCCAATTTTAAATGTATCTAGAGCCCTTAATAAAACTGAGTGAAAAAGAACCTAGAGGTAGCACTATATAGTACTCAATTTAGAGAAACATCTGTAAAGGACATCACCAACATCCATTATCCAGGAGGCATCATCATAAAAGAATCCTGGTCTCAATCAAGGACACAGAGGCAAGTCATTTAAACCTTCAAGTCTGGGGAATCAGGATGGGATCTTGGTGAGATCAAATACCATGTGTTTTCAATGGCACCAGCTGAGTCGCAGATTCTGACGATGTCACCACACAAGTCAAGAGAGAATAAAGTTAGCCATCTTTGTTACACTTACGCCGTGAAATCTGCAGCTGCTGTGGCAGCTTTGGTGGCATCTTTATTCAATGTTGCACCCCAAACAGCACCTTTATGACCCAAAAATGTTCCAATCCAGTCTCCTGTATCTCCCTGGCGGAGCATAGGTTTGCCATCTAGAAAACATTTTAAGACATGTAATTTAGAAGCCTGCAACATAACATCGAATATTGAATAGCAACCTGGGGGGAGGGGGGGTCCCATTGTGGAGCCCTGGTCCATGGGTCTGGGCCTCATAACTGAACTAAGGAATTTTGATCCCTCTTCTTGGGAAGCATAAATGATTCTGGGACTGGATCAGACGCCTCCCTCACCTTAGCAAACTCCAATTACAAAACAATTGTACGGAGAAACGCTTTCCAGGGCCCGATTCCGATTCCCAGCACCCTACATGGAGGCCGACAACTGCCTAGAACAACAACTCTGGGGAACCCGACTCCCTCTTCGAACCTCTTTGGGCCACCCCTTCACACATATCCAAGCAAGCACGCAGACAACACACGGATACACATGAACGGAATGCTGGAAGCCACTGACTTGTGTCAAAACCATCTAGACAGGCATTTGTGACTTTGAACCAACTAACCTTAATTACATTTTCCTCTGGGGAGAAAAGAAAAGAGGCTCACACCACAAAGGATGAAACAGCGGGATGAGTGCGAAGACATAAAAGGCACTCCTCTCGGCCTGGCCTAATTTCCCCTTCCAGTAAACCCTTCGGAGACACAGGGCAGTTCTGTGTGTCGAAGGCGCAGTGCACGGTCCTCCGAACGAGCACTAAAACCGGGGAGGAGGGAGGGTGGCACATACAGCCTGACCAGGGGCGAGCGGAGGGGACAGCTCTCTCTCTCTCTCTAACCGGCAGCGACGATCCCCCCCGCCCCCACCGGGCTCAGCTCACCTTTGCAGGCGCTGATCAGAAAATAGCCGTAAGGCGTGATGCCGCTGAAGGCCAAGTCCACCACGGGCCGCGTGTGGCCGGAGCAAGTGAGCGGCGTCTGCCTCATGGCCATGGCGGCG
>LOJH01044374.1:0-12732 GCA_001685095.1 Ellobius talpinus | reverse complement strand
AAATGGCAATCTTACCAAAAGCAATCTACAGATTCAATGCAATACCCATCAAAACCCCAGCAAAATTCTTCACAGACCTAGAAAGAACAATATTCAACTTTATATAGAAAAGCAAAAAGTCCAGGATAGCTGAAACAATTCTGTACAATAAAAGAATTTCTGGAAGCATCACAATCCCTGACTTCAAACTCTACTACAGAGCTACAGTACTATATTTTGGGAAAGTCTGTGAGACTGCTGAACTCGAGGATGAGATTAAGTTCCATATTCTAATGGTAGATCTGTGGTATTCTCTGGTATAGATGGCATTTCTCTTTAATACTATATTTAGCATATGACAGTATGTATATCGGCTAGGTTAGTGTAGGCAATGCTGTCCAGTGAGAATTTTCACATTAACTATTTTACTTCAGGTTTACAGCAGCCCTATAGAGAAGGAAATTAGTACTATCCCAGTATTTCAGTAAAGAAAAACTAAGGCCCTCCAAAGATCCCTGAGAGACCTGACTAATGAGCCCAAGTGACAGGTGAAACCAGCTCTGTAGTGTACATGCCCTTGCCCGGGTGGCAAGCTAAAATCCTGAGACTCAGGGCCTAGCTTTCTCAACTGAGATGAGAACTGATTGGTCAAATAGACTAGAAAGTAAGTTGTATAACAAAACAAAGATGGATCTCTAATGACAGCAATATACAAACACCCAAAGGAAACTCAAACAAATTCCCTCTAGAGATCAAATCACAACCCTCTTGGAAACTAAGAAAGTCTCCAATGGAGCCATCTCCCAGCAAGTTTCAAGTTCGTTATTCTGGGTCTCATGATATTGCCAGCCCTGAAATAATAATGGCTTTCATGGAAGATATGCATGGGGACTAGGATGATCTAATAATTATCATGTGCTTTTACTGGCCAGTGTCTGACATCTCATGGAACTGTTGTCAATGCCATACTAACAGAGCTGCTGGATAGCTCTGTCCAGTCTGCGCCTGCTGATAGGGTCAGCACACACAGGCTGTAGTGCCAGAGCTCCAACACTGAGATGTGCTCTTCTTGGGACGTGGACAGAGCGTGGCTGTGTACGCCCTTTACCTCTCTGTCTACATCCGATTTGCTGGCTGCTTCCTACTGCTTTCCAGTGTCTGCCTCTCTCACATTGTGGTCCAGCTAACACGGAGAGAACCCAGATCACTCTGCTCTGAGCATGCACAGTAAGTTGTCTGATTCTGGCACCAGGAGAGAGTCTGGAGCGGTGGGTGACCACAGACTCTCACTGTGTACTTATCAAGTACACCGGCACTGCATAAGTCATCAATTTTCAAAGAATAAGAATGCAGTAAAACACACAAACATTAGAGTGATGTTGAATATATTTTAATCTTTTTCTGATGATTTAGGAGCCGTGAAGTACTTCAGGGTCAGCGTTATAAGCATCAATCATCACCACACTACAGTTGCACAGAGAGGCTAGTAAACAGAGTGCCAGCTAAAAGAACGCCAAGAAAAGAGAATTTATTATGATCTTAGTCAAGCTGCTTGTGACAGATGGAAGGCCAGGTCAGCATGTTCTGAGGATGGAATGAAAAAAGAAAAAATTCAATTTGAGCTATCTTCATTCCAAAATATTTTCTGGATGTTTAAAATGTACCAAACATCAGGGACACAGAGATAAACAGGACTTTGCCCCTGTTCCAGCCCTTGGTCAACCTGTGAGGATGAGACAAACCTACCTTTTTCAAGCTATACTCCACATCAGGGGTAGGCTGTTAAAAATGCATCTTGTGGCATTTTGTGAACCCAAATCTCTTAATGGTGCAAATCTCCCCAAAAGAAAAGGCCAAGCTCTGGCATGTTTTAGCTCCTTCCTACATCTAAAACGCCATGTCTTACTATGTCCTCACTGGTGGGTCAGACTCCTATACAAACCTACAGATCCTGACTCACTCTGCTCTGCAGAATCTTAGAGATGTGGCCACTTCTGTAAAGCCAGCTGCATCCCACCTGTGCTTACGTCATAATGGACTGGATCTGTTCCACGTAGTTATATAAAATCACAAATCTCGTGAGAATGAAAACTCAAACGAGGAGGAAGGTAACGGGAAAGTTTCACAGAGGCAGTGATGACTGAGTCTCGTTCTAAGTATTACCTGCCTTCTGGGCACTATCCCTGCAGCCCTAGGACAGCGGTGCCTTTTTGCTGTGAAGAATGCCCCTAGCTGCCTCACTGGGCATTTCCACCCTTCTGTCATCTGTGCAATGGAGTCTTTGTTCTTGATCTGTTCTATTTTACATGCTAAGAGTATTTTCCTTTTCCCCACTGATACATTTCTAGAAAAAGCTTTGCTTTTATCTCATAGCTATCGTTGTGGGTGTGTTGATAAAGAGGATGTTAAATTAGTCGTTATCTTAGCTAATGTTTAATCAGCTTGGCATTCTACTTAGGAGACAGGGCAAAAGCAGAACCAAGCAGAATGATTTGAGTGTCCCTGGAAATTTAGCCTGGGAAGGGGGTGGTGCTTCCCTGAGGGCTGTGGGAACTTTGTGTTACAGTAGTGATGGGTAAGACCTCGCACACCCGGGGGCCTGCAGGAGCTGCAGTTGGTAACGAGGAGCACATTAGTGGAGCCAAGTGAAGAGTGCTGGCTTGGTGTAGAGGACCAAGAGCACCAGAGGGTAGTTCAGCTGGATCCTTTTAGTGATAGGGAGCAGTGAAGCAGAACTTGAAGCAGAAGTATCTGAACACCTGATTCTAATAAAGGCTATTTATTATTCCTGGGGGCGGGTAGAGAAGAATTTGAGGGGAGCCTCTAGCCAGGTGAAGGGGCAGAAAAGAGGGTGAGGTTTAACTGGAGTCCTGTATTACCAGAGGACACAGGAGGGAAATCAAGATATATGAAGTTGGTGACTGTTTTGCACGTGCCTGGCATTGCAACAGGTGAAGTTTGTGATACTCAGGGAGCAGGACATGCTTGTTTAGTAAAGCAAAATGAATTTCCAGACTAGCAGACTCTTTGTCATGTTGCGGGTCATAGCCTCTTCTTGGATGTTCCGGGCATCTTTCTGGGTTGTTTATGCCTTATGAGCTGGGTATATTTTAGGTTATAAAAAAATTATGGTGGCAGTGCTGCTCATGGTTTACAGATAAGCCAGATCAGTGGTTCTTCCTAAGAGCCGTGCAGTACTCCTGTTTACTGCCCACCGCTCCTGATTCTCTTCTAGGCTCTGCTCTGATCCCCCAGCCTCTCTCTTCAGTCACGACATCTGTTGACTGTCCATCCACCATGCGCTTCATTCTCCACTCTACCTGTCACAGCTTCCTTATTTTCTGATGAGAGAATTAACTTTCTAGCTGAGAAGCTGTAGTAGGAGTCCTCACGTCAGCAGTCTACCAGGGGGACAGTCCTGTTAATTTATAAAATCCACATGTCCACCTGTCTTCAAACTGCCGCACACCAAAGCCTGTGCATTGGATGTCTCAGAAAGTTGAGCACAGCACCAGTGGGGCTGAGATGGAAACAGACCTACAGAGCTAGAACCTGATAGGAAATTAAACATTAGAGGCAGCGCCTTCCTGAAGTGGTCTACAGGAAGGTTTTTGTTGTTGTTGTTGTTGTTGTTGTTTTTGTTTTTTTTTTTTGCGGGGAAGGGGTGCTGCTTTGGAGCTGTGGCAGATGTTGGCAGATTTAAAAGCTAAAACTAACTTGCTGTACCCCTTGAAGATTCAGAGTTAAGTGTAGTGGTTGAGAGTCTGGGTTCTGGAGTCTGACTTCTTGCTGTGCTTCTTACAATGCACATTGTCATGGCCCAATGACCTCATCTTGATGCTTCCCTTCATTATCCATAATGAGGTCATGACAGTGCCTACCTTCAGGTTACTAGAGGACAATGTGACAGATGTATGTGATGCACACAGCATCCCTCTGACATGCCAGTAGTGTGCAGTAAATGTGGGTTATACCTGGCACACAGGGGAGTCTCTGAAGGTTCAGCTTAGAAAGGTGTGTGTATGAGAATCACGGGTTGTTGACTTACTTCCTTGGGAGAGTTGGTGGGGCTAGCCCTAGAATCTTTAGAGACACTGAAAGAAAATTCTGGAGCATGTTTTCTTGAGGACAAGTTGGTTGTTTGAATTCTCAGGTTACTCCTTTAATCATGTTATATATAATCACTTTGTCACTTAGAGAACTTCCAGAAATGATTTCTGGAATAGGGGAGAAGGGCGGGACTATTGGAGAATACTGGGAACATGATGGATCTGCATCCCAGGAACTGGAGTCATAAAAGACCTCACAACACACACACACACGCACACACATGGAGGGGAGATGCCAGCAGAGGCAGAGAAGGAACAAGTGCCCATTGCTTCCTTCCTCTTAGCTGCCATCTTTCAGCACAGTACCCGGTTGGCCAGACCCAGCTAAGAGCCAGCTGCTATGGTCCCTAGCTCTGTACAGCAAGAGCAGGGAAATGGGAGGCATGGATCTGAGAACACACAGGCTTCGACTGTAACAGCAAGTACATACAGTTCTCCATCTATTTCTATGACCCTTTCTTTTGGAAAATAAATAAATAATAAAATGCTGCACTTTTCTGTGGGCTCCTTTCCCACACACCGGAGGCAGGAATGAAGGAATGCTACTAATTTCACGAGGAACCTGAACTGCGAGCTCTGAGTCTGCATCTAGGACTCAGAAAGGAGCTGTAGGCAAGTTAGAGGAGGAAAGGTTCACAGCCTCCTCAAGTTAATTACCCAGGATTTGAGTATTTTATGGGAAATTACATTAATTATAAATATAGTTCATTAAAACCTTCCCAAGGAACTATCCTGGAAAATATCTGGGGTGCATTTCAAAGGAAAATGCATATTTTTCAAACTAGCCTGCACCTCACACCATTCCTGTGACAACCTAAGTCCAGCGAGTGCCATCAGTGCCTTTGAAAGTTGAGGTTCTACACCAAGCCTGTGTCTCCACTGAAAACCCAGCTACCGCAGCATGGAAACAATACTATAACACAACATCTCCCCAAAAGCCCAAAGGCAATGATTCTGTGAAATCTGTGCTATATGTGACACATCTGACAATTAGGATATAGAATGGTAAATGTTTTAATTTATGAAGAGAAAGTAATTAAAATTTATTAAGTAAAAATAAGGCAGTAAAATGGGCCTTTATCTTTCTGCTAATTTGTTTCAAAGCATGAACTCCCTGATTCATATTCAAAGCAAGCTGCCACATGATATGTTTTATTACCACAGAGGAAACAGTTTCTCACTTCCTCACCCCTTGCCTCACCATTGAGCCCTTCCATCAACCCCCAGACAATTACCAAAGCTCTTTGCTACCATAAATAGACTTGCTAAACTTGCCGGTCAGTGAAGATAATTTTAATTTAGAATTTTACCACTGAAAGTACTGGTTGGCATACAGTCACTAGATATATGCATGTGGATACTCACACAGCTTACGTACGTTCCTCATGTTTAGCACAGGGCAGAAGACGCATGCCACATCTCCTCTGTTAACTCTAACAAAGGTGAGAATTGCACGTTCATCAAAAGGCACGGGCTCCTGAGAAAGAAGGTGCATGACTGGGAGTTCCAATCCCAGCTCCAGTGTTCCCTCCAGCTCTAGCCATCTTGTACTAGCTCCACCCTCACAGGAAGTCAGAGGAGGGTTACAACTGCCTTGCTCTAAAGTACCAGAAGCCTCCTTTTTTTCTTGCCTCTGCCACCTAACAAGCTCAGGTATCCCAGAGCCAGCCCACATCACTGGCAGCAAGCCTGGCTGTGGGCACTGGAGCAGATGTTCCTAATTTTCCCTGGGTTACAGGATACTAAAGTCTGGCATTAACCCGGGGAAGTAAGCACAGGGAAGCAACCCTGTGGCCTATGTCAGCGCAGGGCCTGCCCCCAACTTGGATTTTTTTTTTTAAAAAAGAGAGTTCTCACACAACATTGCCTGGTTATTTGGTTTCATGCGGGTGCTGAAATTCACTGGTACAGTCTTATTTTTGGCCAGTTAGCCAGAGAGTGGTTGGCAACCAGTAAAACACAAAACTTGGTGCATGGGTCTCCTTATATTCTCACAGGTCTTCAGCAGTTACTAACTGGGTACTACCCAGACTTTAACAAATCCTTGAAACAGGGAAAACTGAATCAGACAGACCTGAATCTGAATCTCTTTTGTTTGAGGGCTGGGGGTGTTCAGGATAGGGTTTCTCTGTGTAGCCCTTGCTTCCTGGAACTCACTCTGAAGACTTGGCTGGCCTCGAACTCACAGAGATTCCTCTGCCTCTCGAGTACTGGAACGAAAGGCGTGCACCACTGACTGGCCTGAATCTGATTCTTACTGTCAGTTGCAATTGCCATATTATCTTCACCAGTTACCTGGCCTCTCCAAATCTCAGCTTCCTCATCCACTGAGGGAAGAATCGTTACTTTCAAGGTTGTCCCATACATTAAGATGAAAGACATATCTGCCCTGGTAGACAACTGGAAACACTGGTTTCAGGAAGGCGGCCCTAATAAAGGCAAAGTGTGCCTCAGGTGGACCCTTCCATTG
Source organism: Ellobius talpinus (assembly GCA_001685095.1). Taxonomy (NCBI): domain Eukaryota; kingdom Metazoa; phylum Chordata; class Mammalia; order Rodentia; family Cricetidae; genus Ellobius; species Ellobius talpinus. The sequence continues at coordinate 6,174 of LOJH01044374.1, read as the reverse complement.
CAAGCTGTCCAAGGATACCCAGGGAACTGAACTGGAAAAGGTTCAGACAGCTCCAGGTCATTAGCCTGGATTCAGAACCCACGGCAAGGTGTGCCAGATGCCATAACTCTGTATCACAGCAACATGCTATTTCCCCTGAAAGGATAACGGGCACCTAACCTAGCTGCCTCCAGCAGAAGAGACCATATTTCTTCGTGCACTAGGAAGCTGCCTTGCTTCATTTTCTGTCTTTAGAGTGTGTTGGGGAGGCTGCTTGTTGGTTTTCTGGCCGCCCAGACTCCCAAAATAATCACACAGAAATCTGTATTAATTGCAATACTATTTGGCCAATAGCTTAAGCATTTTCTGGCTAACTCTTATATCTTGAATTAACCCATTTCTATTAATCTGTGTATTGCCACATGGCTGTGACTTGCAGGCAAGGTTCCCGGTGAGTCTGTCTCCTGAGGGTGACTACAAGGCTTCTCCTTGACTCCGCCTTCTTTCTCCTCTATTTGCTTGGAATTCCTGCCCTACTCTACTGTGCTAAGCCATTGGCTGAAAGCAGCTTCTTTAATGACCAATAAAAGCAATACATATACAGAAGGAGTTCCCACACCAAGAGTGAAGCAACATTTTCTTGAATAACACTGTATGTTATTCAACACTGTATGTTCACCTGCGGCAGGAAGTTTCCATCCTCAAGTAAAAGAGATGAATTCCTGTATTCCCACCCTTCCCCCACACTGCCCACTGTGGCCACATGGCTGTGACTTTCTCTTCTAAGGTAGTGGGGAGCTGCTTTTGAAATGCAATGAGTTCATGGAGAAAAGGCACAGAGAAGACATTGAGAATCAAGGGGAAAAGACAAAACCAAATTAAAATAAAAATAAATTGTTCTTTTTGACAGATTTTGAGATGGGGCTGAGAGTTTTAATGCAGAACTACTTCTTCCTATTTAGTTTATGAATATTTGTCTTTCTCATTTTATTAACTTAAAACTTTTAAAGATCATTTCTGTGGAGACAGGCTAAAGTGTACAAGCCTCTTCACTTCCTATGTGTCCGCACACAGAATGCTAAGCTTCCTGACTTGCCTGCATTCACAAGTGAGACTCTACATCTACGAGGGCTGCACGGAATACCAAGCTGTGAGGCATCACTGAAACCTCGAGCACAGCAGAGGGTGATAAGAAAAACAGACGTGAGGAACGACGCGCCCTGAAAGTCCAGGTTGAAATTGGCTTTCTGCCATGTATGGATTAGCTCAGTATTAAGTTGAAAGATTTGATTATGGCTGAGAAAGAAACAACTGGCTTGAACTAGCCAAACTCTAAGTACTTGCTATTATTCTGAGTAAGAAACTGGAAGGACAAGAGTCTGTGAATATCAGGAGTCTTCCTATGAAAACCTGAGCCAGAGCTGTCAGCAGCCCAGGGTGTCCTGAGAAGCGAAGCTTTGGAAGAGTCTAACGTTTCCAGATGCTTCTGTGGAAGACACAAAAGTCAAGGAAATTCAAAGGGAAGCAGAAGTGCATACGTGTGAACAAGCCCAGCTTCCGGGGGCAGTAATCTGTGCTAATGATGAATGCTTCAACAGGATACAATAAGACAAAATCACTGACCATTCTTAAAAAGTATCAATTTGTGAAGGAAGAAATGAAAGGAGTGAGAGGAGGAGAGAGAAAGGAAAGAAAAAAACAAGACTACAGAACTATGACAGCCAACTGCAATGTACAATCTCTGACAGATTTGGGAAAGGAAAGAGACGGACACACTTGAATATGAATCGACAAATAATGACACTGTATGTGGCTTAGTTTTCCTGAGTGAGACACCAATGGGAATTCATACATGAGAAATGTGCTTTGTCCTCAGATGACAGATTCTGAAATATTTAGAAATAAAGTGCTGTGTTATCTGTAACTTAACTCTCCAATGGCTCATCTAAAGGGGGGCAATGTAAATGCAAGGAGAATATTCAATGCACTATCCTTTCAAATTTTCTATAAATGTGAATGGCTTCTAAATAAAAATGTAAGGGAAGGTGCAGGAGTAGATCCTACCTGAGAGGACAGTGAGATATGATAAGATGCCCACACCAGAGAGAGCAGGACCAGAGCTGGAGGAGATGGGTTTTGGCCTGGTGCTAACTGTAAACCACAAGGATGCCCGAAGCTTCTATTCACTATTGCTAAAACTAGGGTTGAAAATGAAAGCATCCTATATACTAACTGTATCCGTCGAAACTGTCCTATGTCATAGACTCAATAAAGTTATAGGCCCCAATATAGGTGGGTGTTGAGGTGTGGTGCAACTCTCAGTAAAATGGAACAAAAAATATTAGTGAACAGAATTCTACAATGTCTACACAGAACCTAAAAATCCTACATATAAGTAGGCATGTATATTTTTATGAATATAAAAAATTCATTCTTCTAAAAACACATTTTATTTAATATTCATACTTGCATACATATTTGGATTAAATCCACCCCATTACTTCTTCTCATTCCCTCCCCTAACAATTATTATTTTACCAGTTATATCTTTTCTTATATTTATCAGAGTTGGAATAATGGCTCAGCCACTAAAAGTGTGCACTGCTCTTGCAGAGGACCTGAGTTCTGTTCTTACCGACTCACAAGCATGTGTAACCCCAGCTTCAGAGGGGTCTGATGCCTCTGATCTCACAGGGCCCCGACACTCTTGTGCACACACTCATACAGATTTAAAAAATGCACATATAAATAATTAAAACAAAACAAAGTTTAAAAAAGAAGGAATATATTCAGCTTCCCCCAAAGTTATAGGCAGCTTATTTTCTACTAATACTTTCACTCTGTTGCCTAACTATGTAAATATGTATGTACATTTTCCAATTTGTGCTTTTCTGAAAGAAAAAGGTCAAGGTTTCTGCTATTGAAACTTTAGTATTAACTATTGATTACTCAGATTATTGTGCTGTCTAAGTTATATCAGGAGAGGGGTAGGTATCTACCACCACCATCCTATTTGCCATGATCAAATGGAAGAGTTTATATTTTAATGATGAAAAGTCAAGAATTGAATATATAATCATGCCAAATAAAATCTATGCCACTTGAGAGTCTAGGAGGTGTGTTCACAGACATGAATTTCTCTGCATAGATGTAACAATGGAAGGGAATAAGAACTAAGGTAAATAAGTAGGCAGCTGGCTGTGAGGGATAAACAAAGGTGCTGATGAATGGCTACAGGACTCTAAAAGTTTGCAAAAGCTGTAAGGAAACAATCCCATTATATTTTGTTGAAAACAAACAATTAATACTGCAGAAAGCAACACAGTCTGCTTTGCACTAAGACTGGCAGCAAGGCGATTTCTCACCCATATTTTAGGTAGGTTGCTGGCCTCCCTATGTCATTGGGTAATCAAGCCCTCAGCTGCCTCACCTACCAAGTGGGGCTGGTGCTCACTGGTATGGGTCTTGTAAGGAGGCTGCAGTGCACAGATGACAAGGACCCTTGATTACCATTCTTGCTTCTATACCTATGAAAGGAGATCCATGCCATCAGCATTTGGATGGAGTATTTTAGGGCTCCTGGAAACACTAGTGTATTTTCATTTCTACCTATTGTCCTGCCAGCTCTAGTCTTTGCTCTAAGGATGTGGCTGGATGTGGAAGGCTGAGAGGCACCAGGCTCACTAGCAAGAACTCTCTGCCATGAGGAACAGAATGCTCTTTGAGGAGCACAGCCCAGTTATCTAACTCTGCCAGAATAATCCAACCCCATCTCTGTATGCCAAGGCAAAATGACTTCTTAGCTTTGCCAAGATTGTAAAAAGAGATGAGGGAAAACATTCCCCAAGATGTCATAGTATAGAAGGCAGCCAGATTTTCCCCAGCTCCCCAATGCTACACATGGAGCTAAAGACAAAATCATGTCCACCTTAGGAAGGCTCGAGCAGAGGCCTCAGACAGACCACAACTATATACTCGTAGTGTGAACAAACAGTTCCACAGGACCCACCCCAAATGTCTTACATCTCCTCCAGATATGACACAGGTGATAAAAAAAATAGCTGGATGATCACTTTCTTCAAGAGTTCAGGCAATCTCCATTCCCTTGTCCCCATATTGTAGGCCTTTCTACACTATGCCCTTCTTGAAAGAATGAGCTGGTCACATGTGGACGGGCTGTGAAGAAACAGCATTTCCACCACAGGCTCCTTGTCTAACTCCTCAGAACAAAGCTGGAAGGAGATCTTTTGGAAGAGCGGCACACACAGCCACTCCAGTCACGTGACTATCTGTTGGCAGATGCAGGCACACAGTTTGAGAAAGCTGAGGTCAACTTGGGCAGAAAGCATTCCCCTCTACCTGCCGGACTGCAGTTCTCACTGGACAGAGGAAGTGCGATTTTTAGTACCCCCTAAAGCCTTCCATCTTCTTGGAGACAATCAGCCTAGAACCTGCTGGCCCCCAGTATCACTAGAACACCCTGAGGTGAGGAGCCTGAATAGCAGTCACCAACACCAGCATGCACTGGGACAGAAGTGCTTTCCCAGGTCTGCTGCAAGGTTTTAGTCCCAGACTGTCTGTGGGAAAATGAATGGTGCCCAGCAGCGTGACTTCAGGCTGCATGTTATTACAGGCTTCTGTATAAATCACCAGAACAAAGCCTGTGTGAGCTGCCTGGGTGTCAGACAGAAATAGTGTCACAGAACACTGTTATGTATTTTTTAACTACTACATATTTATATCACCAAACCCCCTAAGCTTTGTACTCCTGGCATCTTTGGTAATGTGCTAATATTTATTTTCTATACAACCCTCACCTCCTTTTCTAGTATTACAGACTTTTTGTTGCTGTATAGAAACAGTTCATGTGAAAGAGTTCAGAGTTCTGGCCCCTCTAACAAGGGTTCTTGAACACCTATCTTATTGGAGGACCAATACTAAGAGAAAAAGAAACCAATAGGGGACTATGAAAATGTGACTAATGCCGTTCCTAGACAAAAATACCCATGGTTTCTTGCTTAAAACAAAGCCTGGAGAGCGAGCCTGCTGCCCAGGAACAAGGCATTGCGGGAAAAGAGCAGACTCCTGAGACCAGGGGCCTGTGGGCTGCTCTGTAGACCCAGGAGTCGTCTAGACAAAGCTGACAAGGTCCCTCCAGATCCCCAGGGTGAGGACAAAGGAGAAAATGGACTCCAAGTCTTCATTGCTGTTCCTGCCAGAGCAGCTACTCCACTCAGGTCTACCCTACTGTCTTCTGTGGCTCCTTCAGAGGGATGAATGACATCATTTCCGAACAGAGGTTAAGGGACTGATTCATTAAGGATGAGATAAGAAAGGCCACTGCTGTGGTTCACATCTAAAATGCCCCCAAGGTTCATGTGCAGTTTCCACCTTAGTGAAGTGTTAGCTCAGGTTCTGTGTGCACAGGAGCCAGCCCTAAGGATGGATAGGCTGCTCTCTGACGGCTCAGGTCAAAATTCCTAATGCTGCCATGCTCCAGGACCCTCAAACTAAAAGATAAACGACATACATCTCAGGCAGGAGCATTGGACTATTGCCAATAATGCAGGTCTCTGGAAAGACTCACTCTCGAGCAAACCACCCACAGATCCTTATCATCAGCTTTTCATCAGCCAGACCACAGGACACATAAGGCAATCACTGAGCCCTGGTCAGAATCAGTGGGAGAAAAGCAGAGTAAGACAGGAAGATTACCTGGGTGCTTTTAGGTAGAACCACTAAACACAGACCATAAGCAGATTTAAAGTTCTTGAAGAAACAAACAGTATAACCTTTTTTTTAAAAAAAAGACATTATTTTTAGAAAAATAAGATATTTGAAAGAGAAAAAAGAATTTCCATAAATGAGACATTCACAGTAAAATTAAAAACAAAAATCCACACACGTTATAGGAGACACACAATAAAGAGAAAATCAGCAAGTTGGAAAAGAGTATAGAGAAAATTAGCCAAAATGGAACACAAAAAGTCTAAGATAAAGTTTTGTTATTGTCATGACTTGGTGAATCCTGGCAAGCTGTCTGAAGCCACAGCTGTCTTCAATGCACAGGCCACGATTTGTAGTTAGGTTAGATCTCCTTTCTTCTAAGCACACTTCTTTTCTCTTTCTCCAGGTTTAATCAAGGTCATACACGACACATACAAGCAATGTATATATTGCTTGTATGTGTCGTGT
>LOJH01044373.1:0-13803 GCA_001685095.1 Ellobius talpinus | reverse complement strand
ATCTACATGGGAAGTAGAAAGTAGAAAAAGACAAGATCTCCTGAGTAAATTGGACGTGTGGGGACCTTGGAGGAGGATGGAAGGGGAGAGGGGAGAGGCAGGGAGGGGAACACAGAAAAATGTAGAGCTCAGTAAATATCAATAAAAAATCATCATATTAACACAAAAAACGGACAAAAACATAGTGTTTTGTTTTAACACTACACATGTCTACAGGAATGTATGTGAAGCAGCAGGACCCCTCACTTCTGTCTAAACAGTGGTGTGCTGGTCAGCTTGTATATTCAGAGGACAAATTCCAAGTCTATCTTAGCAGGGCAATATGGGCCAGAGCATCCTGTGACCTACAGTCTGAGAATGGCAAAGACGGTGGCAGATGGCTTTGGATTTCTGAGACTTGTACATATACTCAAAATTCACCCCTTACAGCATGGCCTGTCATTAATTGGATTTTGCATTGGTTAATTATATAATTTATCACCATGGCATTGGAGTTTCAAGACACAAATTATGTAGTGCTTGAACGAGGCTTGTGGCAGGAATGTTAATTCTCTTTAGCTCTCTGAGGCGTAAGTGTGGGACACATCAAAACAGAAGACTGAGCTGAGGAGACCTCCGGGGATAAATCCTAAACTAAAACAAATGTTTGGATTACATGACACTGTAGTACCAGAAACAGGGGACTCAAATGAGCTGAGCATTTTAAATATACACAAAGGAATGTGAAATATATCTTTATTAAGGTCCAAGGATTTTGAAATGCTTTCTTGTTAATATCCTAAAATTTAAAGAAGGTGGGAATGGCTCCTTTGCAGTCAATTTGATGGCCTTTCATCCCCTACTATACACAATCTAATGCCACACGAATGTATTTCAGAGAAGAATCACGAACTGACAACATACAAACAATGGGCACATCAAAGCTTCCTGTGTCTGCCCTTCTTAATCGGCAGAGCACTTAGTCTCTGTTATGACCAGGAAGCACCAGATCCTGGTGACACATATCCGTACTTGTTCAGAGACTTTAGGCTTAAACTACACACAGAGAATAAAAAAAATCACTCAATTCTTGAAAATCTTTGAAAATACAATATGACAAAATGTTAATAAATGAGAAAGGCCACCTTTTTAATTCTCATTTTGAACTTCAAATTAACATGGAAAGAAAATTTGACCTTGAGCTTCATGTGGGCTTTCATCCTTGAGAGAATTTAATCACAGGAGGAAAAGCATTCTAATGTGAAATAATTTATTTTCTGGTATATTGTACTGCAGTTTTTTATGAAGTCATTTTAGCTCATTAGAGGTCTTCTAATGGGCTATATGGAAGAATATAACTAGGAAAAAAACCAGAATGAGAACTACCAGAGGGTATAAAAGGCCGTTTTCAGTACAAGATGGGCTTGTAAGTAACATATGGGTCATGATAGTATATTTCATGCCTGTTTGTTTCTTAAAAGCTTTCAAAAATTTTGTGAATTTAATGGCGGTTGGTCCTTCATGCTCATGCAAAATCTTAATATCCTTAATATCCTAAATCATGTGTTAATATTATCAAGAAATAAAAATTTATTTTGATTTAGCCTTTTATACTTTGGGTCCTATGGAATTGAATAAGATAAGATCAGTGAATCTATGGTTGCATCTTAAGCAAACCCAGAGAGACTAGATCTATACATGTTATTTTTTCCTGGTTTGATGTAGCTCCAGGGCTTCTCTTAGCATTTATTATGGCATTTGAAATCTCAAACTCTGAAGACATGAGTCCAGATAAACCCTTTGATTTATACATTATCCCCTTCTAGTACTTCATTTGGTAACAAAAGTAAATCAATACATAAGGGAACAAGGTTTTACTGTATGTTCCTTCCTTCTCTGTACCAGTGGACTGATCTACCATCCTCAGTCATACCTTTATAGCTGAATATAATGGAATTAAGAAATGTTCTGTGGTTTTTTTAAAGGATACTCATTCTTCATATCTCATCATTATTTTTAAGTCAAAGAGTTCTATTATAAAAGACAGGACTTCTGTCTGCTCTTTCACATATAGACCTACTGCATTAGTGAGAAATATGCAAATTCACAGCAGGTATGGTTCCTGTCCTCTTCAGGGCATCTTTTGTTGTCAGAGAACATGACATCTGGGTGTCTTTGGATCTATAATAAATGTAAAGGGTCCCAGTCTTTGGAGAAAGTGCTTCGGCTGGCTAATGATGTCAGGAAAAAAATGAATGTAGCTAACTCTACTGAATTATGACTGCTAACTCAATTGATCCTTCCTGTCAGGTGTATTCAGTCCTTTTGGGAAAAAGATAAAGACCAATGGATACAGTGTGAATGAAGACGCACATTTGAAAATATATTATTAATAACTTTTTCTACAGGAGATGTGTTAGAACAAAGCCACTGAAGACTCTCCAATCTGCTTCTAAAACAGAAACAAAACACTAAGAAATTAAAGTTTTGACTGATTATTTTATATAATTCTCTGAAATTAACGATCAAACTGTTCTAAGAATTTTAGAAGCCTTTGATAGTTCTCCAAGTAGGAAGCCATATATTGATATTTTAAGAGTGGTTGTCCCCATGGCTTATCAATAAATTTGCTTGTCAGTAAACTAGCTGGTCCAGCCCACAAAGCTTGGTATCATCCCTACTGCTCAGGGCTTCTGATATCAGTCTGATAACCATATTGAAAAATAACACTGCAATAGTTGGTGTGCTACAAAGAAAGCTTAACTATAAATTCTCTTCAGGGATGTTTATTAGAATGAAAAAGCCAAAAAGCCATGGTGTGAGAGGAAGCCTTGGTGTGAGAGGAAGAATATTAGACAAAAGCAACATACTATATGGGGGTCTAAACAAATGGTATCTTAAAAGAAATGGGGAGGGGGAGAAAGAGACATAGTCCCTAGGAAAGAGATAACAAGGGGGAAGGGACTCTTCAGAGGGCAGTAGCCTTCATCACCAACCCAAATCCTGAGCAGTCACCCTTAACAATTTTGTACAAATCTCCAGAACATTGGTAAGGGTTGACTTTTATGATGCTTTAGCATGGCAGGAAGTTTAAATTCAGGTGATTTAGTTCATCATAGTGTACTTCACGGGAAGCATAGAAGAAACAGGTACCATAATTTTGGAGCTGTCAAGTCACAGAACAGATTGTTCTTTAACTCTGTCCCAGAGAAAGCTGCAGATGTCACCTGCTCAGGCTATCAGATCTGACCTAAAGTTGCAGCAACAAAATTCTGGGCAGCTGACATTCCCCACAGATACAGACCCATTTTGTCCTTCTCATAACTATGTGAGTGAGTTGGCTCTACCTACAGAACTCCCCCCTCATATATAAGTTCACAGTGGAAGTTTAGTTCATTGCATTCCTCAATAATACAAAAAGTTTACTTGAAGCCAATCTGTGCTACAGGAAGGTTTGAGAATGTTTAGAAATAGAAGGGATAAAACATGCTAAAAAGAGAAATAGAGGTTAGAATTCAGTGTAACGATTGAAAATGTACAGCTAAATATTTCTACAAATCTTACTCTTTCCCAAATAAATGAAGCTCAGTATGATAGGTTATATGTCTCCTTAAATCCGAAAGTTGACAGCCATTATATTTTCACTGAAAAGGCAATGCATTTCATATTGTTTTGAAGTTTAAAAATGTTCTTCAATGTGCATCCAAGTCAGAAACTAAGTCTAACAGATCTATTTAATTCTCTGCAATATGCCAAGCTTTTAGTTATCAATTTGATAAGCTATGGGCGAGTTTTTCAGTTTGATTTTAATAATTGATCTCTAGGCTTAAAAGGAAGAAAAAACTGCTAAATGCCGGTGTCTTAATGCTCTATTCAGATACACTTTTCTCTGAGTGAAAATTGATTGGTTTGCCTACATCTATGATTATAGGGTTCACAAACACATGCTTTATTAAAATGGAAAAGGTCAAAGAAATCTTCAACATTATATGCTCCCTGAGTAATGCTATGAGCCCATATAATAAACTTGCCAAGAAAGAACAAGCATCTTTATCTCACTTTTAATCTGAAAAATTTGAGAAATGATTTAATAAGGACATGATTAATCAAATTTTTAAATACATTTGTTTGTTTAGCATGTTTATTCATGTGTAAGTATTCCTGTGTGTTGATATGTCTATGTCCCGGTACAGATATTTTTGTGTGTCTATATGTCTATATCCCAGTATAGGTAGGTCAGATAACGACTTTAAGTAGTCGTTTCTTTCTATTTATCATGTGAGTTCTAAGCATCAACACAGGTCATCAAGTTTGGCAGCAGTTGCTTCTCTTTGTCAACTTACCTTGGAAGTCCATGAATATCTTATTCATCTCTGATGACCATATTGATATCCTAAGTAGTCATGTATTTTTTTATAAATTTAATAATCTACAAAAATGACTTCCTAGCACTGAAAACTCATATCAAAATAAAGATTTAAAAAATCCTAACGATTGTAAAAAAAAACATTCTCCAGGAAATTAGAAAAGCAACAATTTGTGTACATTGTTTAACAAAAGATAATTTAGAATCACTAAATGGCATGCCAAATTGGCACCATTTCTTAACTCATCAGAGTTGATTTTCAGGATGAAAAAAATTCCTTATAACATTTTTACTCATGGTAGAAGTATGTAATGAGTGAAAATAAGAAAGCATATAAAGATGTCAGTGTTTCAAAGCTGGACTATAAACAATATAATAAAAGGCTTACAACCCTTCAACTTACGTGCTAATTAGGATGATTTGCCACCCTTTAGCAAATGAAGCCAGGGCTTAAAATTGTTGAATCACTGACAAGAATGAAAAAAATCTAAAACAAAATATCAGCGAACCACAAAACTTAGGAGCTTGAATTAAATCTGTTTTAAAATACTGAAGCAAACTCTTAGTTCTGTATTTAGTTGTGCCTTTCATAAATCAATTTTGCACCACCATTTTTCCATGAATATCTATGGTCAAGTGATAAATTCTTTGAGCTTTAAGTTCAGGGAGTTAAACAAAGTTCAGGTCATCTAACTACATACTCCACAAAGGAGGAAGGAATCCTGTATGTTCTGAGTTAGGAGAAAATCCTCAGTAGAACTCAGTCCTACTGTGTTTGACTCTGCTCATCAGACCCAGATCACAACTCAAATATTAATCAACCTCTGAAACTCCACTGATGAATAATAGAGACTAAGAAATAGCTTGCACAAGATTCAACTCCTTAAGTCAAAGACCAAATATTCTTCCGCGGAAATGGTGAAAAATCTATGCGATTCAAATCCCTTAGGATACACCAGGAAATAGCAGCCCAATCACATTACTCTCAAATAAACCTTATCAGAAACTTTTCCTGTTTTCTACACTGGTATATTGTGGAAGACTCAACCTTAAGAACTATTCAGATACTGAAGTCTTTCTCAAAACTTTTGATCTTATCTTTTCACAGGAATTTATCCAGTTGTCATGATCAGCTGGTTCTATATTTGCACTGTTCTTTTCCAGATACTAAATTTCCAGAGGTTTGGTTGATTGCTCCTAACTTCTCTAGCTAAGGGGAATTTGCTCAAATACTGCACATTATATCACAAATTCTATTAATGAAAAATTTCCACATCACAATGTAGCTTTTACTCCTGGGTTTGCTTTCCTTTCAGATTTAGCCTTTCTGGTCAGCTTATTTCCAATTCTAATCATCACACACTTTGAGGCCACGATTTTTAATTAGCTAGGTGGGGAATGTGTGCAGCCAATTCTTCTAACTCAGTGATTCTAGTTCCATTCCAAATGTAACCTGGTGATTGCTTTTTTGTCTCTCACTTTTATTTCCTGGACAAATTATCTATTTTGATCACTGTGAATGTATTTTTATATATTTTGCCAAATAGTTGTTTACAATTTTCATTGTTTAAAGAAGACATTAAAATAATGGCTTTAAGCCACGCATACATACATTTTTAAATCTTTTGCTACTATATTGATGTAGCATTCTGGTTTGGGGCCCAGGTTTGCAGTTGTAACTTTCAATCTCTTTCACATTTCCATGTCCTTGAAGTTTTAATAATGCGCGTGCTTTTATGTAACTTTTCTCTCTAGGTTGTCAGTTATTCCCATGTCTTAAAACAATTTCTACACACCTTTTCTGCACTTACAATTTGATATCCAAAGCTAATACCACTAGGCTAATATTTGTAAATAACGAAATTTACCTTATTCATATTTTTTTCAGTCATTTATGTCCAGCCTTAGTATTTCCAGACATTTGGTTTCTTATTCAAGAAACTGAAAAAGAAGCTCACACACTTTGCAGAACAGTCAGGGAACTTTCTTTACAGCAAAGCCATAGAAAACATTAGAATGTACTGCAGGAGGGCAGCATCCACATGAGTGAATGTACTCAGAGACCCCCTTTGGCTTTCCTTTGGTGGACTCTAGAAGAAGGAGGGGCTTGTTCATAAGTGGTATATGTAATATGGGTGAAACTAAGTTGATAGACATATTAGCGCATGTCATCATTTTCCAACTGTTCTTGTGCCATCCCATGAGGTATCTGTTTTTTTTAATTATTTGTAAGCCTAATTGTCCTCAGAAATAAAATGATAAAGAGAATATGTTCCCTTAAATTTTATTTGGAGAACACAGTTTATCTATTAAAACATTTTCCCCTAACACATTCTAGCTAATTTGGCCATTCTATTATTGTTCTAAGGATATTTTGGAATATATTTTAATAGAAATTGACTAAGTATTTCTTTGGTAGGAGTAGAGAGAAACATATTCCAGTCTTCCTGAGACAAGTGGACATGAATCCCAATGCAAGCTTGCTTACGTGTATTGTTCAGAGGTGGGGGGGTGTCGCGAGCACAGTATATACAGATAGAAGACCTAATCTATTATAAGTCACATAGCTTAAACCAGTTAGAGCCTGAGGTTACAAAACCATCCTCCATCTTGTCTACCTCCTCATAACACTCATAACCCCTCACATTAACTTTCCATACCACAAGCATTCATGCCTTTTTTCCTGATTAATACCATGTAAGAGAAAAACAAGCCTATACAAAATTTCCACTTCCTTCTTTGTTTCCCCCACAGGGCTGAGGGTGGAAGCTAAGGGTTCTGTGCCTCTCAGTGCAGACTTCTCCACTCTACTACATTCCTGTTGTGTTCTTTGGAAACATGTCCTCATCGTGTAGCTTTAGCTGGCCTCAAACTAAAAACCCTCTTGTCTCTTTCCTGGCAAGCCGAGGATATAATAACGTGCTTGCACCATGTCCACTAGCAGACCAGACCTTATTTCTTAATTTTATCTCACATAATTTTCAAATAAAATAGTTTTAGGTACTATCTTAATAATTCTACCAGAAAGTGGCCATTGAAGTATCCAGAGAACAATCCATCCTGATTCTAATATAAGGATTCAACTTTAAATCTGCCCGCTTTTATATGTGAAATCCATCTTTTCTAGTCTGACTTTTAAGAAATTTATAGCACATCTTGGCCCTGTCATTCCATAATGGTCGAGTTCCAAATGTGCCTGCCCTTTTACCACCTGAAATACATTTGTCCATACCTTTAGCCTATGGCTTTAATACATTTTCCACAATTGTGAAAGTTTCAGAATTCAAGGTCATCTCAAATCTCATCTTGAGGGAACGTCCAGATATCTTTGGAGGTTCATTTAATCATCCTGACAGATCTTCTGGATAGACTTAGCTGTGATTGTTCTTCACATTTGTATTAAGTCCATAGAATGTAGATTTTATGTCATTGGTGATTCTGTGGTTTTCTTAGATTTTCAAATTTATTTTGTTTGTCTGTATTAAACATTCTCCCTCAAAATCATTCTATGAATACATTAAAATTTTCTGAGTTGACTTTTCTCCTCATTAGTTTCATCACTATTACTTTCTGCTCAGTGAAAATTATTATTTTTTGCCTCATACATTAAATTTTCTTCATTTCACCCCAAATGCCTCACGGTTTATTTGAGGGATGATTCTATTAGTTTTCTGAGCTGTTTCAAATATGTTTTGATTATATTGATGTCTCAACTCTTCCTCAAGCCATCAAATTTTATGTAATTAAAAGCAAACCCTTTAAAACCAATGCATATTATTGAAATATTCTTGGATGTGTGGTCTTCTACTGGAGCATGGTACAGTTATCAAAGGCTACTTTAATCTTAGACAAAACTGTACCTTCCTCTTGCAGTAAAGGCTAATAGCTCTCCTTCTAGTAGAGAGGTGTCACGAATAATCCTCATTCTCTCTTAGGAATGAAGTCTGTTTGGGGTTCACACAGGTTTTGTACATACTGTGGCAAATCCAACTGCTGTTAGGTCATATGTGTAGCTGCCCTGTTGTGTCCAGAGATCACAACCTCAGACTCATTTACTATTTCCAATGCCTCTTCTGCAATGAGCTCCAAGCGATGCAGAATTCTGAAAAGATTTTTAAAGATAAATTTATCCACATACAAATCAAAATGTAAACTTCTTGCTTTAAGAACTAGTAGAGAAAATTGTGATAGCTCAATAATACAGACACAGAGCGATGATGCTGCAGGATCCCAATGATGGGTGAAATGTAAAAGAGAGAAGAACTCACAGAGTATGATCCTGCTTAAAGGCTGTACATGAGCACAGAATGCATTTATGTAGTGAAATAAATCATCATAAAGCTCTAACGTACAGACAAACCACGCAAAGCCATAATATTGTGGGCCATGATGAGATTGTATATAAAATTGTATATATATCCTATAAAAGAGGTAAAAAAATCTATGAAACATGTCAGCTTACTTGACTGCTGTATCTGTATTTAAGTCTGTAACAGAATTTTATTCAGTGTTGATTGAGTATGTAGAGCAAAGATAATGTCTAAAATCACCCTTTTTACTCAATATATAGTGAAACTAATATACCAGTCTCTCCGTGTTTAGGGGGTTTGAAAAAATGTATCATTTACCTAAAGGATGATACAAAGTAGTTCTGCCTGTTTTAGCTTTTATGTGCAGAAAAAATGAGAGATTTTAAAATTTTTAAAAACTTAATTGTTTTTGGAAGTGGTTGTGCACACTTTTAATCCCAGCACTTGGAAGGCAGAGGAAGGCAAATGTTAGTTTGAGGCCAGTCTGCTCTACAGACTGATTTGTACAATAGCAAGGATTATTAAAAAAGCAAAAACAAAAACCTTTATCGCACCCCCACCCCAACAGCTTAACTGTAATCATCAATATCTAAGGGAATCATTAACATGCATGTATGCATATCTTCTGTGAAATCACTTGTAAAGACACATTAACTATACATTTTTTACTTCTCATTTACCTTTGCTTTTGTAATTGAATGTGTCATTTTATAGAGCATTTTATAGGACCTTCTTGAGTATAATTTTTGGCATTAAATTGTAGTTTTGAGAACAATAATACATTGTAGGAGGAAGCTTGTTTGTTCCCAGCTGCCCAGACTCAAAATAACCACTCAGAAACTGTATTATTTGAATCACTGCTTGACCAATTCCTTAAGCATATTGTTTATGCTTAAGCTTAAGCTCAAGCTCTCAAATCTTTGGTTAACCCATTTCTATTAATCTGTGTATCGCCACATGGCTATGGCTTACCAGGTAAAGTTCCATTGGGCATTTAGCATCTGTCTCCGGCAGAGCTACCTGGCTTCTACTCAACTCCACCTACTCTCTCTTCATATCTCTCCCAGCCTGGCTATATTCTGTTAAGCCATTGGCTGAAAACAGCTTCTTTATTCATTAATAAAGTAACACATTTAAACAATAAAATAAAAGTCATCAATAAAAGTAACACATATACAGAAGAACTTCCCACACCATTACCCCCCTTTTTTTTAAATAAAAAGGAAGGTTTTAATTTTAACATAGTATAATTACATATAACAAAACAAGTATCAAGTAAGAAGTATAGTTACAATATTTATATCTACTTTATCTTTTATCATAACTGAGTAAAATTATAACTATAACTATCTATTATTTAATAACATCAAAGACTCCAGAAGGATAAAATATTACCTAAGTAAAAAGGAAGTGCATTGTAAAGCAACTTTCAAAGCTCTAGAATTGACAGAGACATCTCACAGTCATTCAAAGTTCTTCTGTATTGCTGGGCCATCTAATTTTCAGCCAACAGGTCCATAGTATCCAGCAGAGTTTCCATGAAGCAGGAAATTTGAAGATGTGTTCTGCCTTGTAATGACAAAGTACATCAGTTGCTTTCTTCTGTGTCCTGCAGAATGTCTGGTAGACTCTTTCATGAAGCAGGAACCCAGAAGGACTGTCTCATCTTCTTTAGGCAACTTCAGCAGTCATTTTTCTGTGGGTCATGCATGTCCAGTTCGTACAACATAACATCAAGCAGTCCAGGCAAGAGTAGTTTCTTGCCCAAAATGCTAACATACTCCATGAGGAGCCTCTTCGATGCCCATTATCCTCTTGAAGTAAATTTGTGCTGCCAGGAGCAGATATGTCTCATTGTCATGGACAGTCCTAAGTTATTAAAACATTTTAATGCCCTATTTTGAAGGTCTCTGAAAGATTTGAAAAATACCCATATAACTGAAATATATCTCTATATTTCTAGAAAATCTAACTAACAAGACTACAAGCTTGACAATTATAGATGACTATCTACTAACCTGTATTTCTTAATTATACATTACATTTTTAAATGAGCTGCACAAACAATATCTTAATCAAAAGCAGAAATATACATATAACAAAATTGACCTTAAATCTGTATMAATAAACCAAGATYCATACCAATGCAAATCTCTATAGTAATGATATTTAAAGCAAATGTTATTAAGACTTATATCTGCCTACATTTTATTATATGTTGTATTTTTGTCCCTCCAGAATCTATACCATTCTGTCCTCTCTTCGTGTTTATTTGAGGCATGTGTCTGTGTGTGTTTGTATGTGTTTGTTTGTGTGGATATACACATGTGTTTATTTGTGTGTTGTATATCTGCATATATACATTTGTATATGTATGTACTTGATGTGGGTGCCTGTGTGTGTGATGATATTGATTTATAGGTATTGCCCTGAGAGTTTTCTTTCTGATTGCTCTAGAGACTGAAATATGCACAGATATGTTTTTATACTTTCATTGTTTCTTATATCTTACTTTTCATAAGTATAAATATATATGTAGCATAAATTTTATCAGACATTTTAAGATATATTTAAACATTCAGTCTTATATGCTTGCACAGATATTTACCATTTTCTTTTCTCCTCATTGAAAGTTTCCTGTCCTCTCTGGTAGCACTTGCTGAGAGTAAAATTTTCAAAAATAAGTTTTCTCATCATAGAATTTTTTCCCCATTTCATATAGAAATATTTTCAACATACAGTACTTTGAGCTGACATTCCTTATGTGCTGTAATGATGCCATTCTGCTTTCTTCCAGTCAGATAGTTCTGCTGACCAACACACTATCACTGCATCTTCTCAGTTTATTTAGTTGTTTTTGAGAAGGTATTTCCTAATCTCTAGTTTTCTTCAGTTCTTTTTTATGTATCTAGGTGTAATTTTCTTTGACCTCATCTTCCTTGTCATGATAGGTTTAAAAACAATAATGTTTTTAACAAATACGATGATTTGAATAATTTTACAATTTCTATTATTTTTAAGTATTTCTATTTAATATTTTATGAGTCTTAAAATTTTAGATGGCATTGTTATTGGTTCATGCTTTTTCTGCTGTTGGAATACATATTAAGATTTGCTGATGGATCCGAATTATTCTTGGCACATATCCATGAACTCATCTAGTTCTGCTCAGGGCAAGCATTTATTTAATAGCAAGTACTCATTATTCCACAGTTCAAAGCTCCCATTAGATTCCTTTACTTTCTTTTCTCTCCTACTGGTTAATGACTACCCAGTCCATAGGACCTAGTTGTAGTACTATTCATGCTCATAGCCTCCATTTATTTTCAATAAATTTTATCCTACATGAGAAACTTTTCTCATTTACTATCTAGCCGTATTTTTGTTGTTGTGGTTGTTGCTCTGTTGTTGAACTCTTGGCCATTATTCTCATAGCTACTTCATCCATTGGCACCACTATCCAAGAAACAAGAAAAGAATAACAGAGTTAGAATATAAATTCACCTGTGAAATATGACAGCAAGAGGAAGTAACCCTGTTTCATTGAGAAGTACTGTTCATTTTCCTTTAGGAATTTTTTAAAGCTGTAATTTGTCTGACATAAATATAGATACTTGGGTTTTTTTATTCTCTGTTTGAAAGGTTTTCATTGATCCCTATACTTTCTGTTTTGCAAATCCTTGAACATGAAATGAGTGACTTCTGGTTACCAGGAAGAATTTTTGAAGATACCGCTCATTCATTTATGTGTGTGTGTGTGTGTGTGTGTGTGTGTGTGTGTGTGTGTGTGTAGGATACATGTATACATTCATGTTTGTGAGTATGGGCACTTATAGCAGCAATGTATGTTTGCAAAGTCCAAGAACAAATTCAAGTTTTTGTTCCTTACTTTCTTCCTTTTTTTCTGACAGTCTTTTTTCTTTGTTGATGCAATGATAAGCTATCTGTCTCTTCATCTTCTGATTTTTGTGGCCCTACCTCTCATCTTCCCATGGGAGCACAGATACTACAGATGTAAGTTACCACACCCATATGTACATGAGTTCTAGGAATTCATGCTAAGAGAATTAGCTCCAAGAGAATTGCTCCAAGAGAGTTCCAATCTCATCATTTTGATGGCTTTATATAACTACACTATGAGGTCTTGTTTTCCCTTCTCATCACATAAGCTTTTCTGTATAAAACCTTAGAATTTTTGTTTCACAATATTTACTGTATTTTGAAGTAATATTGTTTCCTTCATTATTTACTTTTGCTTCTCACACCTAGATCCAAAGTTGCTGTTTTAACTGTCTAGTATCTGCATTTTCAATGCTACTTCATACATCAAGTTAAATTTTATCTTAGTATATGAAGAATTACCAAGACTTATTAAATTAGGAAGTTAAAATACTTCCTAAAGTAAATATTTTAAAAGGAAACAAAATTATTTTCATCTCTACTTGAAGCTTCATAAGAAATTCTTCGCACAGTTAACTTTTTGCCTTCCACAGATGATCAGATCATATACTTAAAAGGCCTTAAAGATTTTCCCGGAAAATTCTTAGATTAGATAAACACTTTCAGAAATTTAGCAATAAACAAAATTAGCATTCAAAAGTCAGTAGCATTTCTACTTACCTAAAGTGAATATGAGGAAGAAATGAGAACATTCCCAGTGTCTTAGTTGGGGTTACTATCGTTATGATGAAACACCATGACTAAAAAGCAAGTTAGGGAGAAAAGTTTACTCTTCTACTTTGCTGTTCATAACCAAAAGAAATTAGGGACAGGAACACAAGTAGTGCTTTAACCTGGTGGCAGGAGCTGACACAGAGGCCATGAAGGAGTGTTACTGGCTTGCTTTCCATGACTTGTTCATTCATGCATTCTTTTTTTTACAGCTTGTTGGAACTTTATTTTCCTTCCACCTTTTTTCCCTTTGCTCAGGTGTCTGCAAAGGAGCTCAGGAGAACTCAGTGGTGGCTCCAACCCACTCGGTGGCCTGTGCTGTGGGAGCTGCTGATCTACTGACCTATCCTCAGTGGCTGGCTGGGCAATCCAGTCTTCAGTAGGGAACTGTTGGATGGGCATCAAGGGCACCTGCACACCCTTAGACCAGTCAGCCACCTCTGGCTGAGCAGCAGTGAACTCAGGAGCTGGTGCAGT
>LOJH01044370.1:2781-13804 GCA_001685095.1 Ellobius talpinus | reverse complement strand
TGTTATTTCGGGTGTTAAGCTAGCCGTGCGGGAGCCAGGCAGGATGAAAAGCAGGCTCTCCCCTTTGACTACAGGAGATCATGAAATTGTACACAAACCTTTTTCCTCATGAACATCCGTTATATTGTGTTTTTAATATTAGTCAAAGAAAATTCTTTGTCTAACATGGTCCAAATAAGTAAAAAAAAAAGTAGGATGTCCCTGTTGTAAACACAGCATGCTTCTAGCCAGTGGCAGTTAAACTGGGGACATCTTTTATACCTGTTCTCTTCACTGACCTTAACAGTAGTAAAGAGATGTACTACAAGCACAAACCAGGGCAATGTTATCGTGAAAATCCCTGTGAAAGGTAATCCATCAATTCAGACTTAAGGCTACAAGCCAATCATTTTAACATCTGTGTGTTTTGTGTGCATGTGTTCGTGAATGCCTCGGCTTTTGTGTGAAGGTCAGAGGACAATGTATGGGAGTCAGTTCTTTCTGTCCATCATGTGAGTTCTGGAAATAGAGCTCAGGTCACCAGTCTTGGCTACAAGCAACTTACCTGCTGAGGCTAGCTTCCTATAGTTTCTTTTGTAAGGAACAGGTACTCAGGGAACATTTTGACCTCTTTTCAAAGAGTTATTACCTGAGTTATTACCCAAATGGTTCCTATATAAAGATCCACATAATACTTCCTAGAGTTCAGTACAAGAAAAAAAAATCTGGGAGTTTTGGAGGGTTTTTTTTGAATCTATAAAGGAAATGTGTTGAGAAATCACACATTTTAATTCATTAAATAAATGGAATGGACAAGAAACTTACCAATTACAGAGGCGTTCTAGCCTATGTATTTGAGCAAGGGAAGTAAAACATGAGTGCTAGGGAAATGATTCAGTTGACAGAGTTCCTGCCATGCAAACGTGAGGACCTTAGTCCAGATCTCATGAAAAACACCCACAACCCTAGTGCAGGTGGGGACGAACGGCAAAGACAGAAGGATCCCAGGAGCTTACTGCCCAGCGAGCTGCTGAGCTCTGGGTTCAGTGAGAGATACGGACTCAAAGGAAATCGAAGGTGGAGAGACAGGAAGAAGCTCGAAGCTGACCTGTAGCCTCCACATCTGTGTATATCAACTCTTTCTCTTCTCCACACTCACCCACTTAACCACAATAAATACAAGACTTGTACATACTGGGCTTTGGGGAAACCAGGGTAAAATAAGAGTCCTACCTAAAAAGAAATGAGACTGGTGAAGGAACAGAAGTACACAAACAACAAAACACAGGAAACGGTGATGTTTTCAGAATAGAGAGTTCAGGGAAATGAAACTTTTCTTTTAGCAGAAAATATAGGTGGGTTTTTTTATAAATAGCATGAATTTGGGCTTAAGTGGTGGACAGGATTCTTTTTCTTTTTAATAAGGCCTATTTACATACAGCAAAGTCAACCAACCTTAAGCTGCAGTTTGGGGATTGTTATTTGTATATAGTTGCACAGCCGGCATAACGATGGAGGCGTGGAAGAACCCTTCCCCAGACGGCCACAGCTGACAGTTGCTGGAGTGAGAAAAGACCCAGTTCCAGACTCTGGAGTACAGGTCTTAGTGAACATGTACAGCTTTTGCAGAACCAGCGCTTGTTTTCTTTGTATTTTCTCTATTTATTTCTGCTACTATTTCCCTTTGTTGAATTTGCTTATCCTCTTCCTTTTCATTGCAGCTTTGACTTCAGACTGGTAAATATTTTCCGGAAAGGCTGGGTAGTAAATATAGGCTTTGCAGGGGATGCGGTCTTTGCATGCAGCTCTGCCCGACATGAAAGCAGGTAGAGCTTCTATGGAAAAGCATGGCCACAGCAGCACACTTTGCCTCCCCAGCTTCCTTTCCCTCCGTTTGGCAGGCAGCCTGCTGATCTCTGACTCAGAGAAGTGAAGAAACAGTTTTTCTCATTTTTAAAAACTTCGTGATTATTTTTGTATCTAATTTATAAATCCAAGTAACCTTAAGGTTATTAACACTCCTCCGTATTTTTGAATATTTGGTTGATATTTAGAATTAATAACCTACTTCAAGTTATTTTTTTGTTCACTGTGAGATAAAAGAAAAGGTCGTGGTCATTGCCCCACACAGCTAATTGTTTCAGCACCGACAACTGAAAAGGTGACCCCTTTCCCAGTGACTGGCCTTGGCATGCCTGTTTAGGAAATGAGGAACAGACCGTATAGGGCTGCACCCAGTTCTGGCCCCTCTGCTTCTTTTCCACTCATCTACTTGTTTTCCTTTACATGGTGTGACATTGTCTTAATTACTGTGGCCTTCTGTGTTAAAATAGGATTGTGTGTACCTTCCAATTTCGTTTGCAGGGTTGCTTTGGCTTTTCTAGCCCTGTATTTTTTTTTCTTTACAAATTTTACAATCAGCTTATCAATTTAAACATTAAATTGAAATTTTTCCTCTTATGTAATGCAGGAATTTAAAGATACAATTTCCAGCACTTGGAAGGCAGAGGCAGGTGGATCTCTAGGAGTTTGAGGCCAGCCTGGTCTACAGAGTGAATTCCAGGACTGTTATATAGAGAAATGTCTTAGAAAACCAAAAGAAAAAAAAGACAGTTTTTTTCTATATTAAAATATTCACGCATTTTACAAATTTTGATAAATTCTGTTTTTATTATAAGTTAAAATTATTTTAATTAGCTTGTGACATCTCCTTACCTTGATAATTTATACTTCCTCCCACCAAAAGACAAGGTTTCACTTTGTAACAGCGTTGGCTGTCCTGGAACCAGTTCTGTAAACCAAACTGGCCTCAAACCCACAGAGATCTGCCTGCCTCTGCTTCTCGAGTGCTGGGATTAAAGGTGTGTGGCACCACTGCCTGGTGATAATTTATACTTTTCAGAAATCATATTGTTGTTGACCTTTAATTTTACTGGGGTCAGAAAACAAACTTCAAGGTTCTATTCTTTTAAGTTTTGAGACTTGTTTTGTGGCCCATATTAGATCATATTCTGGTGTAGGAAGTCCTTCTGAATATGTGTTGCTTTTATTGGTTAATGAATAAAGCTGCTTTGGCCAACAGTAGAGTAGAATAGAGTAAGGTGGGAATTCTAAGCAGATAGAGGAGGAACCATACCGGTAAACCATGAGCCTTATGGCAATACATAATAGAAATGGATAAATTTAAAATGCAAAAGTTAGTTAATAAGAAGCCTAAGCTAATAGGCCAAACAGTGTTTTAATGAATATAGTTTCTGTGTGATTATTTTGGGCCTTGGAGGCCAGGAAACAAACAAACGCCCTCTGTTAACAATAATCTGATATGTATACCATGGGCACATAAAAATAACATGTATTATGTTATTACTTGGTGCAATGTTAAATGAGCATTAGCTAAGGTGAACTGCTGAAATATTATTCCGATAATCCATATAATAAAATGATGCTAAAATCAAGTATGATCATGTCTATTTTGCTCTTTAATTTTGTCAACTTTTGCTGCATGCATTTTGAAACAGTTACTATGTTATTGAGCACACACAAAAATGATGTTTCAGGCTCCAGTTGAATTCCAATTTAATTTTTAATGGATTAAAATATTGTTATTCTTTTACTAATTTTAAATTTTGTATGTGTGACTGTGCAACTAAATGAAGGAAACTGAGGCCAGAGGCTTTGGACCCCCTGGAGTGGAGTACAGATCATTGTGAACCACCTCATGAAGGTGCTGGAAACTGAACTCAGGTCCTCTACAAGAGAAGTATGCGCTTTTAACTGTTGAACCATCTCTCCAGTCCTTTTTTGTTGAGTGTTTATCACTACATTTTGCATTCTTTATATAAATTGTACATAGGGATTACAGAATATATCCCTAAGCATTTAAAGTTCATTATACTTAATAATGGATTACTTCCCATCAAAAATAGGCATGCAATTACACATGACCATATGTATGCCCCTCCCAGAATAAATCTCCAGTAATATAATTTTGTGGTTTGAAATGATTATATATAGACCATCAAGAAATTAAGAGAAAGGTTTAAAAAGTAGTCCCTGCCTTTCTCCCAGACATCTAGCATCTTTTATGTTCTTTGTTCAAGACTCAAGTTTCTGTCTAGAATTATTTACTTTCAGCCTGGACGGATTCTTGTAACATTTGTGCAGGGTGAAGCTGATGCAGGTCTAATGGTACTGAATTTCCCTGGCTTTCCTTGATCTGAAAAGTCTTTATCTTGCTTCTATTCTTGAATACTTCCACTGAGTACAAAGTTCTAGACTGGTTATTTTTGTTTAGTGTTTAAGAATGCTGTTCTCTCCTCTTTCATCCTCAATGGGTTTCTGAGTAGAAGCCAAACATCCACAAATTATGTTAAATCGGTCCTTTATATATAACACGGCATTTCTCTCTTGTAGCTTTCAAGATTTTCTGTCTTTTGGCACTCATCATTTGACTATGATACATCTCGGCTAGGGCTCCCTTGTGTGTATTTGGCTTGGTTTAGTTAGCATTTTGCAGTTACAAATTGTTGCCTTTCAGATGTGTAAAGGTTTCAACCATTATTCAACTCTTGTTTTTGTTTCATTTGCTCCCTCCATTTATTAATATTATAATTCATGTACATTTGGTCACTGAGTGCCATCTCATGAACTTTTGAAGGTTTGTATATGTACCTTGCCTTGAAGGTTTACTTTTTCCTTGTATTTACTTGGCTACTTTGAAATCCATTCTCTTTCCTCAGTTGTCCTATTCAGCTGGTAAGCTCATCTAATGAAATTGTCATTTCAGAATTATTATTTTTCAGTTCTAGTATGTGCACTTGGATTTTTAATTATTTTCATTTTTTTCTGTTGAGATTCTCATGCACTGAAACATTTGTTATTGTTGTTTTACCTTGCTGACAATACCTCTAATAGCCACGTTAAAACACTGGTTTAATTCCAACATCTGGCTAATTTGGGGGCTGATCATCTTTCAACAGCTCCATTTCCTCAGCTCTTTGTCAAGCAGCTTTGAATTTTATCCCAAGCTTCTTGATTCTGTCATTTTTCTCTATTGAGTAGTTTTCTTTGTTTCAGCAGATGACTATAAATCTCACTGAAATGTTTTTCCCCTCACACAGCAGATGTTTTGTTTTTTGTCAGACAAATCTGAGTCTATTCTAAGCATATAAGGTTCAAGACTCAGTCAATAATGTAGGCAAAAAAGGAAAAGAAAAATGAGCATTAGTTCATTGTCTTCCAGGGTGCATTTCCTCAGACCTCATAATTTCCTAGTTGTTCCCTTTTGGTTCACAAAACCAGAAAGGTTACAGGTTTTAACATGGTTCACGGCCACCCATTCAGTATCACAGTCTGCAGGTAGTCTGTGGCTCCAAGAGAATATGAGGTGACAAGCACACAGAAATGCAGGATGTACAAGGTCATTGAAGGAGGGGCCTAAAGGTGAGTGTGAACAGTGATGCAAGACATAATGCTGTAATTCAAGAGTAGGATTAAATTATTTAAATGGTTGAATGCCAGCTAATCTAGGAATATGGACAATCAAATATATATTTTAGGCCAAAGGGTAATATATATCTATTATTTTAGAATCAGATTAGTATATGTGTATGATATAAATGAACTGCAATATGGAAGATGACTGTATTTAGGAGATTAATAGGGAGGAAGTTGTAAAAATGCAGGTGGAAGGCAATGAAATCATAATTAGGCCACTGGCAAAGGACAGAAAAGAATGAAAATGAGATGATTCAACAAATGACTGAATGACAGACCTAAAAGTCATCAATAATCTCTCAACAGAAGATTAAACTTTGCTATTACTATACAGGGAATATACTCATTGCCTGCTTAAATAATGAGGGCTATTTTAAAAGCAAACCAATATAAAAAATTTCTTTGAAAGTCAGATTCATTTGGTCAGTGAAAATTATAGATTGGGGTTTTACAGATCTGGTATCAGATAAGGGCTCTTTAATATGTGATAGACCTATATAGAGCAAATTAAAATGGATCCTTCCCCCCAATTTTCTTCCCAGTAGAATGTATAGTTGCAATGAAGAAAAAGGATAACAAGGTTGTCTGTGCTCCAGTCACACCAGTGTTCACACAAACATGAGAGTCTCAACTGTGAAGATTGGAGACGGACTGTGTTCTAGGAGTGAAGGCGGCTTTCACGCCATCATCACCAGAGCACAGAAAGTGCTCATCATCTTCAAAGCACTCTAGTTCTGTTAACTAACGTTTAAAAACACACTACATTATCTTAGAGTTTGATGATTTATCAAACAGGGAATCCTTTCATTATTACAACTGTTAAATAATTTTTTTGAATCACATCTAACTACTGTTTTTTATGTATTGTAAATATAGGTATTAACATTCTCTCCCTCTTCCACAAAAAGAATAAATGCATTCAAAGAGATTAACAATTTAAATACAACAAAAGCAAAATAACATTGGATTTTACTATATTCAAAGGAGGCAAAGGCTCTGGGTTTAGTACTTACTATTATAGCCACAGCTGCCGCCACCAACCAACACCATCACTATCACCACAAAGGACTGCAATGCTGTTGATTGTCACTTAGAATACCTTACTCAAATAGAGGATATAGCCCATTGCTTACAGCATGATAGGAGCTGACAGATATCACACACACACACAAACGAATAAGAGAATCTCAGCAAAACCCTTACTAAGAATCCACAGAAGTCAAGGCAACAGTGACAGTCAGCCAGCTACCAAGCACACTGAAACTACAAACAAGGAGCTCATGTGAAACCACTGGTCAAGGGTAACGATTTGCCACACACTTCTAAGACTACAAAACAAATCAGGGTGTGAGAGAACAGAGGATTTTTTGTTTTATTTTTCCAAGAGTGCTATGGCAATACGTATCAAAATATCCCCCAGTATGGAACAAAAACAAAAGCAAACAAAACACACTAAAAATTTGCATGCCTTTTGATATTGCAATTAAGTTCTAGGAATATAGAAGTCAATAATCTGTTCAAAGAGTAATCTGAATATACAAGTAAGTGTCTGCTTATGTCCTAAGTGCTACTTATTACAGGGAAAAGGGAAATGTATCCCCTAACAGAGAAATGGTAACTTAAGATGATACTAGAACATGCCCGTATATTACAGTTATAGAAGTGTACTTAATTGAAAACTGGTCATTAAATTATTATTTGGGTTAAAAAAGACAGATAACCACATATATAAAATCCCAACTTTGCTAAAAATAATAAACATAAACCTAATTTTAATGATTAAAAGACAAAAAAATGTTAAACAGAAATGCATATTTTACACCATAAACACTTTATTCAATATTTCTTGCTTTAGTAATAAAAAACCCACTAAGTTACTAAAAACAGTTGAATGTTTTCTTTATCCACAAGCAATGTGCTTTTGATATTCTAGATTTAATGGTCAAACATCAACCTTGCTGTCTTTGCAATTCTGAATGAATACAGCAAAGATCATTTTGAATATCTATCGCAGTCAGTCACATGGGACAGACCGCATTAAATTGTTATGAGTTTGGGGATTCTAATGACCGCTCTGTTCCAAACAGTTACTAGAGTAAGACTATGTATCCTATATAGGATTTGCTCTCTAGAGGTGAGAGGGTAGTGCATTACCCAGGTTTGAGATTAAATGTCTTCATTATTTGTGAACAGCCAGATGGTTGGTAATATGCACAGATATTTTGAAATATAGGCTGACTGATTTCAATTAGCTTTGAAGTGAGACAGATGACAGTGAGGATCTGCACTGCAAAGCCCAAAGGGGACTGAAAGAGTGTTCTTACAGATGAGGGTTCTATCAGCCAGAATTCACATTGATGTAATATGGCTAAAAGATTATTCTGAAATACACATGCTACTGAAAACAATCTCTGCTAGGAAGCATCTAACAGGGCAAACATTTCATGTCTACTATAAGAAACTAGCTAAAGTGACAGAAAAAGGGAAATTAAAAAAATTATTATAGCCTACATATTTATATTCCAGAATGCACTAGGAAACAGCATGAACTATTTAAGCAGCAACTAAAAAATATTTAAAAACCTGCAGTAGTTTTGGGCCAAATCAAAAGTGCTGCTTAAAAACATCAGTAAAGGAGCAAATGCTGTCTTCCCAAGCTTACCAGTGTAATGCCAGCTCAGTTTTCTGTCACACTCCCCTGTAGAGCTGTGCTCGTTCACCCTGATCACTCTCCCCTGGGCTAGAATACTCAGAAAAAGATGCCCCAAGAATGGCACTACCTGGGCATGTCGGCCTAACAAATCCAGGTAAGAAAGTAGAGTGGAATTTATTCTCTTCCAAAAACATCTAATGGACTTTCTTTCAGAAGGTGAAGTTCTCCAAAGTCTTGAATGATCTGTGTATACATGGAGTAAAGCAGAAGTAAAAACACAAATTTAGTCTTTAGTTTTCTTTCCCAGATACTAATTTGCCAGTGCTGGTGGAGGATGTAGCAGGAGGATGACTTTCAAGTCAACCTGAGCTTCTTCTCTTTGTGGTGTCTGCAGGACATACCTCTTTTAAGTGGGAACTCTGTGTTTTGTTTCAGAGCTCTAGTGGTATGACCCAAAGGAGCCTTCTTGCTTCTCTCTGAGCTGGATTTGTTAGGCTGACATGGCCCAAAAACGGAAGAACTAAACATAACTTACTTGTCTTAGGCGGCCACTACTCAGGCAAGACTAGTTTACTGGGAGGAGTATTTGGTCACACAGACATTATTTCAGTTTATTAAGTAACTGTCATTAATACTCTCCTATTATATAATATATAACATGCATACATATGAACATATGAACACCATATAACTGACATATCCTTCTCTTTGCTGAAAATAGCAACTCTAAAGGTTCTGAGGGGACAATGACTGTATTTTCAAGGAGAAACTGCAGTCTCAGGCTAGAGAGTTTTAGGCTTGTTTTATTTACTATGTACATTTGTTATCTTTATTAAAAACACTAAATATAAGCAACAATCAAGACAGGGTCAAAACTATATCTCTTTAGATATAGTTTAAGAACATGTGAATCAGTTTCAGTCACTTTATTGTTTTATTTCTGGAACTGCTTTTTTTTTAAACAACATTAACATCACAAATGTAACCAAAGCAAAACTTAGACCACATGATGGAGGCACTACCTGGTCTCTAGTCCCACACACATCTCCACTTTATAACTCTGCAAACTAAATGGTCTTGCACTCTCCCACAGGAAGCACCTAGCAGACACAGACCCCGCTGACACAATACAGAAAGTGGTTAGCAATCTACCTCAACGTTCAAATTGTTCAATAAAACATTCTTAATTGCCTTCCCCAGTACACCGCAGCATTTTTAGAGCAGTATGGCTGCTGACCTTGATTTAGCTTTGACTTACCGGATAGGTAAAGTCTGACTAAGTTGAATAAGCGCTTTAAAAAAAAAAAGCGCTGTTTTAGAAGGGTCAGTTAGTTTCAAACAAAGGCTTTTCATTCAGTAAGCATGCCCCATAGAGATACTTCCTCCAGGGATAAGCCAGTGTTTCCTTCCCATTGGGCTCTAGCACAATAGGGGCAAAGGGAGCCTACAGTTGATGCACACACTACCCAATGGAGCCCCAGAGTCTCTAATTTCTGAAGGCACGTTGAGATTTCCATGCACCGCTATGCCACCATGTTTTAAAATTTTATTGAATTAGACTATTTGTAGGGAACTATATTTAAGAACACTCAGTGAAATCCAGGTGATTTTTTCCTTTTGTTACCACAGCCATTTGTCTTGTCACCTTTCATACCTGTATCTCTCTGGTAGTCCATCTGCTGCCGTCTTCGCCTGTAGCCCTTCTCCAACTGCATCCATATGTAGTCATTAAAATAATGCTTCTCAATTCATTTTACAAGAGAATTTGCTTGTCAGAAAGCTTACAGTGGCTATTTATCAAATCCCCAAATACCTCAGGTTGTGTGCATCTCTATATTACTTCCCCAACTACAGTCCTTCTGAATGCTCACAAAGGCCTTCAGACAGTTGACCTGGGTTACATAGGATGGCTATGTGATAAGTCACAAGGTCAAGATTCCAATAGTTTGGGAAGATCTCTGAAGATAAAGGTGATTATCTATTACAGCCTCACCTGCTGTGGGTTCCGGTGGTGGCATTTTCCTATAAGGTATTTGAGACCAGAAATATACCAATATTACTGGCACAGAAGCTTGCAAAAAATGTAACTCGGTATAGTCAGGGTATCTCTTTTCTGAAATAATTATCTAAAACACCAAAACTGTTTCAGATTTTAGATTTTTTTTGGTGGTGGGAGTTTGGGATATTCACATATACATCATAAAGTAACTTGATGCTAAGATTCAAGTTTAAATACAAAATTCACTGTTTCATTTATACTTTTATATCCATAGCCTAAAGGTAACTGTATGTGGTATTTAAATAATTTTACACCCAAAAAACCCCCAAAGACTCAGGTTATAGAATTGTCAACTTGATGCATCACACCTAAGCTCAGAAAACTGTAGATTTTGGAGCATTTCAGATTTGGAATTTTAGGTTAGGGATGCTTAACATGTATGCCAGTGCATGTATATATAAAACTTACATGTATGACAACCCTATGAATAAAAGAAGTAAAAGAGTATGATAAACATGTTATAGAATCTCAAACTCTTGCAATGCTTAAAAAATAGTACATTTACTATATTCTATGATGAAACCAACAAACTAAATAAAGGCAGAAGCTTCTTCAGTGAGAAGAAAGTATAAGATCCATTTCACAAGATTGTAGCCAGTCCTGACCTTAATAAAGGGCATATAAATTAACTCTCTACTCTTAGCATTAGGTTTTAATTATTTAACGAAAACTGAAACAAAAAGAAAGACATCAACATATTTCAATTCTTTCAAGTTTGTAATGACTGAAAATAAAGGATATGTGATTAATGTCAGTTCTAGAAAATAGAACAATAGCTCCCTCCACTCCCGTGTGTGTGTGTGTGTGTGTGTGTGTGTGTGTGTGTGTGTGTGTGT
>LOJH01044369.1:0-13804 GCA_001685095.1 Ellobius talpinus | reverse complement strand
CCTTTGGAAGAACAAGCAGTGCTCTTAACCACTGAGCCATCTCTCCAGCCCCCACTAAGAGGTCTTTCTCACTGGTATACCAATCCTAGCTAGCTGCCCATGCCCACACTTTGGGAGATGTCCTATATTTGAAACTAAGTTTTCTAGCACTAATGTCTCCATTATGGACACTGTTAGATTTAAGGCCAAAGAAGGGGAAATAAGTTAAAACAAACTGGTTTTCTCAAATAGCAGCACTATGCCTTAAGATGTGTTTTGCTTCAGAAGTAGAAAGATCTGAATGTAGTTACTTTTAACAGTTGTTTGCTTTATTTAGTCATGAACCATGCATGCTATTTGTTCAACATTAATAGCACAGTTCAACATTAATAGACAGGGTTTGTCACACTTCTGTTGCTGTGAAAACTTTCTTCTAACTTAAGAGAGGGGAAAACAAAATAGTTCATCAATTCTCTTGACATCACTTTCAATATACTCAACGAAGTGCAGGCAAATATGATCCTTAAAAAAGGCACTAATGATTCATTCAAACCAGCTGTACAGTGGTATAATAAACAGAAGTCTTAAGTTGACTTATAAAGCTAAATAGTCAAAATACTTCCCAAAGACAGCTAATTTAACATTCAGACCTCTCCATATACCCCATACCTTCAGGAGGAGCAAGGTCCTCTTTACTTCACATGTCTCTATTGTCAAATTCCAAATGCCAGCTGGGAAGTGGTGACACAGGCCTTTAATCCCAGCACTGGGGAGGCGGAGGCAGGTGGATCTCTGTGAGTTTGAGGCCAGCCTGGTCTATAGAGTGAGTTCCAGGACAGACTCCAAAGCTACACAGAGAAACCCTGTCTTGAAAAACAAGACAACAACAACATCAAAATTCCAAATGCTTCATCAAAACTGGTTGTTCCTCCTGCTTATACCTCATTTAACTGCTCTCTCTCTCTCTCTCTCTCTCTCTCTCTCTCTCTCTTTCTTTGAGACAGGTTTCTCTTTTAACTGTCTTGGTGGCTGTCCTGGAACTCACTTTGTAGACTATGCTGGCCTCAACCCCACAAATATACGCCTGCCTCTGCCTCCCCTCTGCCAACTGACTGCTGGAATTAAAGGCGTGCACCACCACCTGGCCTAACTGCTCTTTCTTGACCAAAGCTCTTCAACAAATTATTGTGCTGTCTCTTTCCACGTCATGGCAGCACCTCAAACTATTATGTATATAACTGCCTGTTTCTGGTATTATTTGTAAATTCCTTTGGACAGAAGTCAAGGCTTACTATTCTTGTAGGTCTGAACTGCCCAACACAGTGAAAGACACACAGTTAGGTACATAATAAGGTCTCTTTTCCATATGCTGTCTCTTTCACTTCTAAACTTGGCAATGACACTTCTAGTTCAGAGGCTTTCAACAATTTGATCACAAAGTCTGAAATGTTCATGAAAGCTATAGACTCTTTCCAAGGCGAATGTGAATATATATAGACACACAGATATTTTCATTTTCAGAAGGTTCACAGCCCCAGGACAGACTTCTGCACCAGAACAAATCCAGTGGTCCTTCCTTCATTTTCATCATGACTCACTTTGCATGTGAACTGTTTGATCCTATTTCTGGGATTTGGGTCATGCAGCTTTCTTCCCCAAGAATGCTTGTGATATGTCAAATGCTTTAAGGTCAACCCCAGGCCCCATCTTTCCTAGGTTCTTTTCTATATTTTTATATAAATTCTTCCTTGCTCTGAATTTTAGTTCAGTATCGTTCATGTATGGTGCCTCAACTTAAAAGCTAATGATGGATAATGGAGTCTAAAATCAAATGGACAATTCCCACACTTATCTGAACACAGTCAACTGTGAAATTTAACACCCTACTCTGAGATGAGAATGCATTCCCCTTAAATCAACTCTGGAGCCTCTTCAAGGCTCTTATGTTCTTGCCTAGTGTCCATTACTATGGTGATCAAAGTCCTCTTCGCATATCTACTACTGTTTACCCTTAAGGACAAATCTTACTGTTAACCGTTCCTTTATCTCCAATATTGTTCATAGTGCCTGGCATAAGAGGTACTCAAATATTTGTTAAGTAATTTGCTATAATATTAAAAATTGAAGGCTCTTAACTTCTTGCCTTTATCCCTGAATTATTTCTGTTCCATTATTGATAAATTCATCCATTCTTCTGAGTTCCCAGATAGGGGGTTTCTACAAATGTATCTCACTAAAACAAAGCCTTTTTTATTTAGGCTCATGAACACAGACAAGCTAGTGTAGTACAATAAAAGTAAACTATAGAATATTCTAAGGAAAACATGGCTTATGGTGAGAGGCCAGTATGACACTTCTTACAAATACAGGCCTGTAGTTTATAATCCAAAGTTAAGGAATACAGGACTTTTATAATATAAACAAACTTGACACTTGCCTTAGTCACAGAAAGCATTACAAATATAATTAGAGGTAACACTATTAAGCACAAAAGAACACAGATCCAAAGTAAGAGCACCAAGAAGTTCTAACTAGTGAGGTATGCTAACATAGGGCACTCCAGCTGGTGACAAGTATAAATACACACCTCCTGTGCAAAGCACTACATTAGACATTACAGCAACTGCCCATAAATAAGTTATATGAATAAAAGCAACTGAAGGCATGAAATGATGATGCATCTCAGAATCACACAGATACAAGAGTACAAAGGATCTGAAGACAGGTTCTAAAAGACTTTTAAACTAAGTCGTAAAAGATCAGTGCAATACGAACATAAAGGAAGTAAAAATACACTGTCCTTTTACTTGCTAGTGATTGACAGAAATTCATTTTCACATTCAGAAGGAGCTTGAAGCTATTATGCAAGACAAAAAGCTGACAGGACTCCAAATTGTCTCCCTCTAGGTGGGGGGCCAACAGACAGGTGAAAGACTTACCTTCAGGCTGTGTTTCTACTCGTAGAGGAGCTGAACTCTCTCCAGAACCATGTTTATTTTGAGCCATAACTTTGAAGATGTACACAGTTGCTGGCATCAAGTTTTGAATAGTCACCTGCATCTCTCCTGGCTGACTGGTATTCTCAACACGCTCCCTTTGGATAAAGAAGGGGTTTTGAAAGAAACTGTTCAATACAAATATTTTTAGATAGTTTCAATTTCTAAATCATGTGAAAATTCTAATTATTAAGTTTCACTTATTCTCAAAAGAGTTACCAGGGAGAATAGTATATGGTGCAGGCAGAAGAGCAGATCGTAAATACAGGAATGATCTTGATTAAACATTCCTGGCATCACTGATTATAGCGAAATACACACACACAACCCAGCAGTGTGTGTGTGTGTGTGTGTGTGTGTGTGTGTGTGTGTGTGTGTATAACAAAGAGGCCATGAATTGGAAGGGAGATAAGAAGAGTTGGAGGGAAAAAAAGAGAAAATGAAAACAAGGTAATCATATTTTCAATTATTTTTTAAAAAAGAATCCAGGCGATGGTAGCGCATGCCTTTAATCCCAGCACTTGGGAGACAGAGGCAGGAGGATCTCAGTGAATTCAAGACCAGCCTGGTCTACAAATTGAGTGTCAGGACAGCCAGGGCTGTCTGAAAGGTGGGGTAATGAGAGAAATCAGAGGCCTTACTGAAATCTGGAACAAATTTCTATAGAATCATTATTTTAAAAAGTATATGTTATATTAAGACAATGTTGGATAAGAAGCTAGGAAATTGAATTCCAGGTATGGTAGGGCTGTTTGACTGCCAAAAGACCATGATCAAATCACTACCTCTTTCTGGACCCCACTTTCTTAAGGCATTTAATGGAAGAATGAGACAGCATGGGCAAACTTTTTTTTTAGAAGTCCATATAGTAAATTCAAGCTTAGAGGCAAACACTTCCTTATATAAAGATTAAAAAGTCACTATTTTAAAATATAGATACAACTATTAGCTCCTGGATCATAAAAATAACAACTCTGATTTGGCCTTGTATCCATAATATGAAACTCTGGAACTAGACTAACAGCTCAAATACTAATCCATTAGTATTCATTAAACTCTCAATTCTTCACTTAATAGCTAATACCAGAAAAGAACTGCTGTTTAAAATAGAGGCTTTTTTAAAAAAATAAAGAGGACAAAATTTCATAGAAATTTCGAAAGGCAGGCAAAGGACACTCTGGACTACACAATTTAGGTACCCAATAGAACTACTACTTTTGACCCATGCATATAGTGACATCTGGTGGTTATGTTTTTAAATGCAGAAGAAGAGAAATTTGCCTATAAGGTCTACATTCTTACACTGTATTCTTAGTATACTGTGTAAAAAATTTATTCTTCTCATTCTATGAATGACAAATACAAGCTCAAGAAGGTTAAATAGTTTATATTATAAAACAAAAATAATCAATAGATTTCTTTTCCATTTTTAGACATTTTATTCCTTCATTGCTTGTATTTAGAAATCAAGCTTATCGCAGCAACAAAGCTGGCCTCTTAAAGAATCTTCTTCAATACATTTATTGTATTTGCCTCACCCATTCTACGTCACTGCTCTCATCTTCATCCAGGCCATACCTTCTTTCTCTCTGGTTTTATTTTTTCTTCTTCTTCTACTATAACCTTGAAAAGTGCTCTCAAAATACTGCTAACTACAAACTGTTAATACAGTCAGAGGGCATAACTGCTCAAGGGTCTAAAATGGTCCATTCTCATTTGATTATGCCCAGATTCTAACTGGCACTTCAACATCTGGTTCCAAATGTGCATTTTATTTTTAATCTCAAACTAATTTCTACCAAAAGCTCTGGTCAAGGAGGCGAGCTTTATGGTCTTGTCCTCACACTAGACACTCTTGTGCCCTGGCATTTGTCATTATAAATGTCTCACCTAGCCCACTTGCAGCTGCCAAATGACATCATCAGGTTTGTAAAATTTCCTGAAAAGGTAACAAAGGGCATGGAGATAAGCTGGCTCTAGTACAGTGTAAAAGTGAATGGACACTTGTATGTGGGTATTTAGGTAATGCCTGAGGAATGTGACAGACAATAAGCCAAGTATAATTACTTGTTTGGAAAATGTATCTATGGTAGACGGATTAAAAAAGGCAAAGTTCCTGCTGTGGAAATAGTGTTATGCACAGAAATAACTAGATGCCTTCTTCCCTTTGTAAACTTATATGACATTTGCAGTAAAATGCCAAAGTCACCTGTGGGTTATTTTGACACTCAATTCCCTAAAGTCCATGCAGTACTACTGCATCCTTCAACTCTGTGGGTGAGTCTGGGTTTTTCTTGGGGAATGCTTTGTTTTTTGTTTTGTTTTTGGGGGTGTGTGTTGTTTTATTTCTTATTTTTTGCTGTTTTCTTTTTCAGTTTTCTTTTGTTTTCAGCCCTTGCCACTCTCTAATCTTCCTCTGTTGTTTTATTTAATGTCTTTCTTGTTCAGTGTACTAGTAATATTGTATATCTTTTTATGAATAGGACTGTTCCCTTATCTTTGTAAAATCTCAAGCATCCTGTTTTCAGCAAGCATTATCCAACAAGCAGTCCAATCTATCAAAATAAAATTATGCTAACGAGACTTCTGATGGAGCGAAATCACTGGGCCCTACATCTGCTGAGCTTGGTAGACTGACCATAAAAATAGTAAGTATATAGCAATTACAGAAACCCCAGTATAAAAAAATAAACTGTACTTGATATATTAGGGCCCTAAGCTGAGCACAATGAAAGAATCTACAATAGTCAGCAGGTGAAATGGGTTTTTCACAGAGTTTATGATTTGGTGGGAAAACAATATAAATACTCATCAACCTTAGGTTGATCAAATATTATTATAGTCAACTGTCAATATTAGTGGTTTTAATATATATGGAGAGTAACAGTAAAATGTGCTGAGGCAGAGACTGTCTTGAGAGGGCTTCATTTATAGAAGGATTAAGGCATGTAGTTTTAGCTGGGAAGAAGAAAGGAGAAGGAGACCAGGAAGACTGGGAACAAAAGTTTTGGTGATAAGTAGACTGGCTTCGCTAGAAAATGAGTTTAATTGAGAAGAAAGAAAATGAAGGTACACAGACAAATAAATAAAGCCAGACTGTGGATAAAGTGGTCTGGAGATTCTAGATACCCTCATGTAAACAATTTGAGCTCTTGAGATGGGTGGAGATACCAGGGAAAATTTACTGTTGCAACATGCTCTTACAGAAATTACTCTGAAGTACTCTTGTGACATCAAAGAGAGTCTATAGGTACAGAACTACATTCATTTGACTAACAAATTAAACCTACTTTAATATCTACACTCTCTGCTAAATAAATGAGAAAAGGATAAAGTTCTAGAGTTAAGAGATGTGTTTCAGTGGCAGTGTTTATCTAGCGTGCATATTGATTTGATTTGGATTGAACCCCTGAACTATAAACAGAAATCAAAACATACCAGCACAGTCCTGGCTGCATCTGAATGCTTCTACCTAAATAGCTCTATCTGCTTTCTTTCATTATTTCAGAAAAATAGGAAAAAATACTAGGACTTCAGTATGCTTGGAATTTACATAATGACCCAAGTGACTTTAGGGAAAACACATTTCAATAATCTTATTTTCTGGACTGAAAATTGGTACAAACCCTGTATGGATGAAGCAGGGTAGCTGTAACCAGGCAGGGATGTAAGAAGATGCAGTCCACTGGCCTAAACATACAGGCACTTACCTAGCAATCCCTTCTTTGGTGTAGAACACAGAGTAGGTGAGGTTGTCTCCATGAGGATCTGATGCAGGTGTACGCCATGTCAATTTGATAAAGCGGGTAGAAACTAGAGAGGCCACGACATCCCGAGGAGCTGAAGGCAGTGGTCCAGTTGTGGCAGGTGCTAGATGGTCAGTAGTGGCACTGGTCAGTGAAGTGGGAGGTAATGTTGGGATGGCAACATCTTGTCATGTGCAAACATTGGGGAATATGAAGGGCAAACCACGACGGTTTTTAAAAAGAGAACAGAAAAACAAAAAACAAAAAAGAAAAATAAACAAAACCACGATGGGAAATAAAATAAAATGAATGAACATAAAAAAGGTCATTAAACTGAAGGCTAACATGCAGGCATGGAGTAACTACTGAAAACTAAATGGGGCTTTTCGAGACACATCACTGTAGAACAAACAGATTTTCTGATCTGATAAGAGTTGTGGGTAAGGTACAGGGAAGTGACAGTTGAAAATAATACATCTCAAAGGACACAGCAGTGTCCAGGTTGTTTTCTTAATATTGAAAGCAGCATGCAATATCTGTCAAACTTTGTATACAACTTTCACAGTTTGGTGGACCTCAGAATCTTCTACTTTATCAAAATATGGAAAACCTATCTACAATGACTATAGTATAGACAATCCTCATTACACTCAACAAATGGACCCAAGGGAAAAGTCTGAGGATAGGGTAGGGCTGTATGAGGATAGGGTAGGGCTGTATGCCTTTGATATAGAGTTAGAAAGATTAGAAAGTTCAACTTTCAACTTTAATATTAAGCTCTGTTCTCCATATTGGCAATATCCAGGGAAGTGACAGCTTTCCTCATCTTGATAAATTATACTTCATTCGTCATTATGTCAATCCATTTTACTATAACATTATAAAATCTGCATCACAAAAATTCTAAGATCACAAAAATAGTATAGGTAACTTAAGATCCTCTGCAGGATATTAATCATAATATAGATTAAAACAGCCGTGGACATGAGGTACTGGTTGCAAGAGGTGAAGCAGTGGCACAAAACATCCTTGGCTAACCTGATCTTCCTTTCTAATTTTACAAATTTTACTTCTTGTACGCAACCTCTTCTTTTTAGAGACAAAAGGTGCAAGTTTAATCTCACCCCACCACCATGCCTGAGAGAAGGTCTCACATTTTTTTTAAAGTTACTATACACTTCCTGAGGAAACTGATAGAAAACAGGCAGAGATGAAAACAATTAGTAGACTTTGTTACTCCCACAACCACCCATTTGGTGGAGATTGAACCCAGCGCCTCCAGTGTGCTAGAGAAGCCCTCTTATCTTACTAGTTTTGAATTAAGTGGTAGAACAGGGAACAGACTCCTAGAAGTATTTGAGCACTTTCCATACAGAACTCTGCCTCTTGATGTGGGCCCATAAATAATTACAACAATTCTGTCATCTGTACTACCTTATCGGCTTCATCTTAGAGAGGACAGCACCCTGGAGCTAAAATCACCTGTCCTGGGCCATAGCAAGTAGTGGAGTAGTAAACCTAACTTGGACTTTCATTTTAAAAGGGCTCTGAATTTAGCCAACAGAAGACTGAAAACTTGATTTCCAGTTTGGGTATGGCACTTACTTGTATCATTTTGGGCAAATTGCTTATTTTTTCCTGCCCTCTCATTTTTGTGTCTACCTCCATAGAAGTTTAGTCTGTCAAAATGTAAGATTATAAAGTTTTCCTTCAGCTGTAAGTACACACTTTAATGAGACACATCAATATGGCAAGTCAAATTTGAATAGCCACTGAGAATGTATTCATGTCCTGCATGCCTTGATAGTGTATTGCCTCTGAGGAAATGTCTGCCTCTCATTCACAGCGTTCAGAGTTCTTTTCTTTTATGTCAGTTTGTTTACATAGCAGCTTAGGAGGTGGGGCAGAAATGGACTTAGACGCTGAGAGGAAAGAATCAAGAACTTTCAGGTTTCTGGATTAACAGACTGGGCTGGTGGAAGAGGAAATATAAATGAAGACAAGGGACTGAGGAGTAGATGATGAATTGTTTTGTCTTAGGTATCAATCATCTATATAAGAAATGTATACAGGCAGTTGCAGATATGTGTCTGATTATTATTTTTTAAAAAGTCACTAAGAACCTTTGCAGAGTTCAAAGAGTAAACACAATTGCTTCTAAAACATATAAATATACTTTAAATGTTAACCGCCTTACTAAGTCCCATTTTCTCCTTATTTACTGACTGGAAAGCAAGAGTTAGTCCATCATGTAAGAGGCAGTAATGTCTAGTGGGAAGAGTCTTGGATTGAATTCAAAGATTCATGTTTAAACTGTGACCCAGACACTTCCTAATAATGTCAGCGTGGCAAGTCAGCCTGCTCTGTGTCAGTTTCATCTATAAATAGGGAGCAGTAGCACTACCTACCTGTGTTCCATATAACAGGAACCAGATGAATGCTAAACAAGAAAATACATGTATAATTGGCTTTGAAAGGGCAATGTGCACAATACTTCCCCCATTGAATGGGATGAAAGCAGCTAGGGAGATAATGTAAGGAGGGGAAAGCAGGTGAAGGGTGTAATGGGTAAATCATTTAGACTGGGAAGTCTGGTTGTCCTCTGAACTTCTCATGCACATTTCTGTAATTCATTAACATCATACAGCACTTATTTACACCACCCATGTTCACACTGCTATCACCTTGTATGAATCTACAAGCCCCTTAAGAACAAAATCTCTACTTGTTTCATCTTGTAACCACTCACTTCCTCTGTCTACTTTAGATAATCAATAAATTCATATTACTAAATTAATAAATGGAAGAAAATTCAGGAATGCTTCAATGGAGACCAATGTTTCTAAAAGCTCATTCAACATTTTGATCTTTTTAAGTCAAGCATAAACAAATAACATTATATA
This sequence comes from Ellobius talpinus, assembly GCA_001685095.1. Taxonomy (NCBI): domain Eukaryota; kingdom Metazoa; phylum Chordata; class Mammalia; order Rodentia; family Cricetidae; genus Ellobius; species Ellobius talpinus. The sequence continues at coordinate 4,180 of LOJH01044369.1, read as the reverse complement.
AGCAAACTAAATTTTCAAGGGAGACATTTATTTCATGTACATCTAATCAAAGTGTAAATAATACCAGATTATTGTAATAATGTAAACAATCCCTCACTGATCAAGGTGGGTGAATCTATGCATGCTGTAGCTCACCTTCCCATGTGGGTTCTATGTCCTACCTAAGCAAGTGAGGTAAAGAGACTTATGTGACCATATAGACTCAAGTAAGAACTAGGTTATACCAGCAACTACAGCAAAATAGTACAGACTGGGAATCTGGGCTTCTGGCAAGATGATTTGAGGAGGTGGATGACAAAAATCTCATCCCCAACAGCAATGATAAAACTAGACAAAACTGCCCAGACTTGAAATTGACCAAAGGCACAACACAAGCTAAAATGCTGTGGAATAATCTTCTGCACACTGTGAAGACGTGCTGTTCTCATTGTTAACGAAAAGCTGAATGGCTGAAGGCTAGGCTGAATTTTTGGGGTAGAAAGAATGCTGGGGAGAAGGAGGAGGAATCTGGGGAGACACCATGAGAAGAGCAAGCAGGATGGGAAGTACGTACATGAGATAAACAAGCCTTGGGGCAACACATAGATTAATAGAAATGGGTTAAGTTAAAAGAGCTAGTTAAAAACAAACTTAAGCTATCGGCCTAGCATTTGTAATTAATATTAAGTCTCTGTATGGTTATGTGGGGAGCGGCTGGTGGGACAAAAAAGTCCACCTACACCAAGAAGCATTTGTTAATGGAAACTATAACATTTAAGGTAAAAACAGTCTGGGTCATCATCCCATTTTTGCTCAAGTGACCAGGCAGGACAGAATGGGCTCTGAAAATCAATGGTTTTGCTGTTATTGTCAGAGAGGGCTCACTAATGTGCAGGAAGAGCTAGTACTTCCTAGCCTGAGGTGATCTTTTGGGGCAATGAACAACTGACCAACTATGGAACATGGCATTCCATGAGGTAAGAAAGCGGTAAGAAAGCTTGATAAGCACTCTATACATCCCAGGATGACTGAAGTGATGTGTATTATGCTCCAGAGACTGAAGGTCCAAGCCATCCATGCATCCCTGGTTAGTGGAAATCATATGTGTAGTCATGAGACAAACAAGAGCACTTAGCACAGAACAAAGAATGAGGCAGCTTGAAAAACAACTCAAAGTTTGAAGGTATTCCTCAAACCACACCAAGATCTACCAGTTCAGAGCTTGAAGAATTTTATAATTTCAGACTAATCAATACATCTTGAGGAACTATCAGTACATCTAGAAGCAGGGATGACATGGATAAGAGGAAGTACATGAAAGTGTGTAAAGCAGCTATGAGACTTCAAAATCTTCCAGAACATCTATATTTAGGAAGCCATAGGAGATCTGGGGTGACTACAAAAGAATTAAGAATGAAGATAACACCTCAGTTACACCATCAAGGTTGACATCACCAAACACCAAGCACTGATGCCATTCTAAAATTACTGACAGAATAGTTCATTTCCCCTATAGCAAACAGCTGAAAGGAAGCAATTAAAACAACAACACCAAAAAAACAAAACCCAGTAACTTTTAAGAAGCAGAGAACAACTAGAATTCAATACAACAATGACTCTAAAAGATGAGAGAAATTCAGAAGAAGCATCCACATTCAACCAGGGAAACAACTGTACTAGGCTATTAGTCACAGCACTTTATTTAAAATAAAAACAGTAATGGAAGGAGAGAAAAGCCATATATCATTTGCTCCTGTGAGCAATTTGTCACTGACAAATTAGGAGCCACTGACAAGGATGGGGTTGTTATAATGACTTCAGGCTGTATGTAGTACTCCCAATAGTGTCTCTCAGTGTATTCGACAAGTTTCACAACTTGGTAGTGAGATGCGTAAGAAATGACAGATTTTTCTAAAGTAAAATTCATTACTATTTCCAAATTTTAAATATGATAATGAAGCAAAGAAAATTAAAGCAAAGGAATAAGCTGTGTAGTGATGGTGACTGGGAATTAACATTTTCACTGTCACAGTCCAATCTATAAACACTTGTCAGGACAAGAATAATTTTTTCATCAATGCTCACATAAGGAAATTTTATTAATTCTAATATTCTGATTTTCAGGTAGAAAAAAGTCATAATAATAATTTTCAAGGATCCTATGCTTAGAATAAGGCTTCTTTGAAATAGCACACACTTCTTAGTTATGTATTATTTGAAAGATACATCAAATTGGCTTATAAAAAATCTAAGATGAATTTTAAAAATGAAAGATATGTTGACTTATAAAACTAAAAAAAAGAAAAAGAAAAAATATACACCTTTTTTCCAAGGTTTGTATGACAGAAACAATGATAGATTTGACACCCACTTTCAGCCTGAAAATCATTTCCCTATTATAATCAGTATTATTTAACTTCTAGAAAGAGAAATAGCAAACTGTCTATAGTGCAAATAACTCCCAAATATCTTTGAAATTTTCATGCATATCCAAATAACCTTATTGGTGCCAGTGTAACAAGGAAGGTTTATCTAATTTTAAAATCATTTGCCATGTCTTTAACATTCATAAAAGTTAATCCCAAGGATTAAAGACAGATATGTTCAAGATCCTTTATCATATTTAAACAAAATTCATACAATTAAAAATGAGTCAACAACTCTGATGTGGAAACTGATTTAAGAGAGTACACTTATAAATTAATGGCAGAAATTATACTAAGTAAATGAACTCACTGACTGTCGATATTTATTGAGATGGTACCTATTCAGCAATGACAGCAAAGTTCTATGACATAAGTGATACAAACAGTAGACACAAATCCTTTTCTTGCAGAAAACAGAAAGGAACTGTGCACATCAAATGACCATGTCATGCATAATACAGAAAGTAGGCCAAATAAACATTAAATGACATCAGATAGTGCCAAGAGCACTAGCAGCTAAAATGGCATTTAGATATCAGGCTTTGACACACAAACAGGATTTGATCCTGACAAAGTGGGGGGCATCTTAGCATACCAAAACAATATAAGTGATAATGTGTAAGATGAATGAGGACATGAACTTAACTAATTTGGGGCAGAAACTGTATGTCTACAATATTACAGTGTTTAATGTAGTTTTTCTCCTGTAATTCAGACAGGCAAGAGCCACATCCTAGTTCAACAGATATACTAGTTATATAAGCCTCAATAAGTTTACTTAACAAGTTCAGGCTTCAGTTCTTACAGTACATACACACAAGAGCAGTAGTCTTATACACTGTCTATTCATGAGGGGAGGGGGAAGGGACAGAGAGAAGGAGACGGAGAGAGGGCAAGGTTGACTGGTGGAAACAAAAGAACAGAGAAAACCTATATCTAAATTTGTCAGAGGTTTACTTTTCAAATGAGCAGAAACAAGAAAAACTGGAGATATTCCATAAAGGATGCAAGAAAACAAATGAGTAATTAGATAGAAAAGTATCCTTGGGACACCTAAGAGAATGTGTCCTCCTTTTGCTTATACAAGTGACAAGTTGCACTAGTTTTATAATCAATCCAAACCTTAAACCTCCTTCCCTCCAACCCATCTTTGGTTTTTGAGACAGATCTTATATAGCCAAGGCTACCTTCCGACTCACAATCCTCCTGCCTTAGCCTCTCAAGTGTTGGGATTACCAGCATATGTCACCACATCTGGTTTACTTTTATTCTTTTTTTCTTTGTGGCTGGAGACAGCCATGGGTACTGGGAACTGAACTCTTATATTTTTGGTTATGAGCCTAGCCTTTAACAGCTGAGCCATCTCTCCAGCCCTTACTTTTATTCTTAACTGATCTAAAATTGTAACTGTCTCTTTAAAACATTAACAGTAAAAATGTATTGGGATAATATATCATGCACAAAATGATATAAAAATGGACAAATGATTTATCACATTAACATCAAAACAAAACTGGCACTGGACAAGAGGACAGCGATCAGTACCACAGTGCTTATTTGACATGCTCAGTGCACTGGGTTTGATCCCTAGCACTATAAAACAAAGTATTTTTTAAAAATAGGACACAGCTTTAATTATATTAATGTACTGATTAGCTATAATAACTTTAAGAAAAGACTTCAGAACAAGGAAACTTACCCAGGGATAGAAAACAGCATTCTGAAAATAGATCCATATCTATCACCATGCACAAAACTCAAGTCAAAATGGATTA
>LOJH01044366.1:399-13805 GCA_001685095.1 Ellobius talpinus | reverse complement strand
TTTATTAAAAATAATACAAGTGACAGGATAAAAGACCATTGTCCCACAGCAAGAATGGAAACTCTTACCAAGCTACGATGTGATAGAAGTGCCATCGCAGTAAATAGCTTATAACAGTTTTCATGGAACAGGATTCCCTGTTAAAGGGGTGAGTTTGGTATGATTGTCTCTCCTTTTCTTCAGTGCTTGCTTCCACTATGTTATGAAGTAAGACAAAGTTCCTTGCTAGATACGTGTCCTGTGATCTTGTACTTCTCAGTTTCTGTAACCATGAGCCAAGTCAATTTATATTCTACATGTGGAGTCCAGTCTGTGTTGTTCCTTTATATCAGCAAGAATCAAGGGATTCTATGATCAATTTGTCCTTGTGTTCAGTCTCAATATTATTTTTACAGATTCTGAATGAAGCATAAGAATATATGTGCTATGTAAGCTTACTGTTCTGACTCCCATTGCTACTCAGACTTACCAGTCTCATCCATTATCCCGACTCTGTACTAGATCAGTCTTCAAGGCCCAGTTGTAATGGACCATTCCAGTGTATCTGGACCCCTTCTTTGCTCCCTAGCATGCAACGTTGTCACTGTGTTATTGACAAATGTGTTCAATGTGCATCTCACTCAATGGCCACTGAGGCTCTAACAAGAAAAATGTTTCATTGCCTTTTCAGCATGTTACCTACTACTAATGAAACAGCACAGGTCATTGCACATAAAAACATAATCCACTTGGGATGTCCGTCCCCTGGGTGACTGCCCCATTCAGCACACTCTTGCTTAAGCAATGACCTCAGGGGTAGCTTTACAGTAGTGCATCAAAAGATGCAGTCACAAAGCTGAGACTGCATTCTGGAACTTGGCTTCCAAAATATGCTTTGTCACTTTGTTCACAAGGTGATTCTAAAAATATTAAAACAAAGCAATTGTTGAGGATTAGAGTGTATAGGAAACAGGTTTATAGAATAATCTCACTTTGAAATGAGCTACTTTAGTTAGAGGCATGAATTTAAAACCTATTTCTTCATCTCTAACCATTAATTCAAGTTTTGTATTGGTTCCCCGAACATCTTAAGAGGTAGCTAGGCATTGTACCAATGGGATGGACCGGCTCCCAGCACTTTTCAACTCAGAATGTTATGAGCATTCTGACAGTAGAATTATGGGGAAGTAACATACTGGGTTGCTAACTCTGTCCTTGGATATGCTTTTCCTTACATTTCTCTGAGCCTCAGCTTGCAGAACTATAAGACGAGAGCAGAACCTACACTCTCCATTAGATGCTAGTGACTTAGAGCTTAAAAGTCTTGGATGAAAGGAAACGATTAGGGGCCACATTTGCTTAGGCCAAGGCAAATCAAATTCAACTTAATGACTGCTAAAACCATTTCCAAAACAGTTCAACTTTCATCAGAGTACAACCATTACAGTCAGCAATATTAATCACTTTATACTCATAATTTCCACTGAACGTAGCCTGGTTGAGCCCCTAGATTCCAAATAATGGTTCCAGTGGCATGGTTGTGTCCTCTATTGAAATTAGGCGTGTCTGCAGTGTGACATGGCAGCTGCCTCACAGCTGTCTGAGGCACCACAAATATACGGGGGCCCTACCAGAAAAGCAACTTCTTCAGCTGACATTTCAAGGGAATGTTCGGGAGAAGTAGCACATGGCTTCCTAGCTTGGAGCCCTGCCAGGATCATTAGAGTTAATGACCATCCTGCAGTGGTGGAACATGCCCTGGGTGCCTTAACGATCATCCTGACTTCCCATCTGAAAGACGTCATCTCTGACAGCTGAGGGTCTGCTGCTTCAAGCCCAGCGCATGAGGAATCTACAGGGCAGTAAATCGACGCACTACTGCGGGCTTTTTGCAAGGACGGCTGGGATCTTTCTGGTGTGGATGGCAAAGACCTTGATCTGCTAAGGCCCCCCAACTTAGTTTTCTGCCAAAGACACTTCCACGCTATCAGTAAATTTGTGCTTAGGGGGTGCTTATTAAGTTTAATAGTGGCTTAAAAACAGCCTAATTAGAAAGGTAAATCTGCCGAGGAGATAATAAAGTCGTATCTCCTATGTGTGGGTCTCTATGTACGTCAGTCTAGCCTTATACTTGTCATTAAGTGCATTCTTTTAACTCAATGATAAGCACCCAGTAGATTTACTATGAATAACTCATGAATGCATTCTATTCTGGAGATTATAAATATGGATGTAAGATCTATCAAGGTGTTTATAAATGCCCCAAACTGGTTTTAAATTAAAATAATACACAATTTTCAAATATTTATGCTTAATGATTTTAATATACGTACATTACTTCTCCTGACCTTAATAGTAGCATAAATTTTTGAAGAAAAATAAAACATATAGAAAAATTTATAATTGAGTGTGTTGATAGCTTCCAGTTATTGCTAATTCACTAACAACGTCATAGAGCTGGGATTTTGATACATTCCCTCATCTTTTGTGTACACAAGGACAAGTTATTCAACTTTTATATTAAACAATTTAATTTAATGTGTGTGCTGTATATGTAATTTAAATCACACATGTGTTTGTATTAATATTACAAAGCTGTCCTTTATTGCTCTAGCATTTGGCTTTTGCTTCCTAGTGCTACCAAAATTGGAGTCTCTTTTATTCCTGAGGAATAAGGGAAATGTTTCCAGAACAAGTTCAGTCCCTACATTAAATTAAATTAAATGTTTAATATAAAAGCTAATTAGCAGGTTGTATCTTTAAGAAAAGTCCACTGAGCCAATTTAGTCTAGGGTCAGCACTTTATCAAGAAGGGGCACACCGGACTAAAACTATATAAAGAGCTTTGTTCTTCTTAGGAAAGAATGTTCATTTATGCCCCCTCTTATTCAATATCATCCTTCTGCAGCATAAAGCAGATACATATGCCTGGAAACCTTCGTTCAAACTTTAGGAGCTGAAGTGAAGAAAAGTATAATGATATTAATGTGTTTCATTAATTGCCGGGGCTGTAACCTCATTTGCTCAATTGCCCTGGGGCTACGGTTACTGCTTGACATGAAGAGAGAGTGGTAAATTGGGAAGCAAGAGTTTTTATGTCGAAAACAGAGCTTCGAGTCAGAGGTGGGAAGCCATGTTCCAAAGAAAGCCGAGGCTCTCTCTGCTTTGCCCATTTAAATCTGCACTGAAGACAGCACAAGGCAGGAATGCAAGGCAACGGGGAAACAGCTGTGCAGTCCTGGGAAAAAAGAGGCCAAGTTCAAGTGGAATTTCTGATAACCACATCAGCATTATCTTTCCCAGGGGTAATTGCCAAAACTGTGTTTGTTTATGGTTCCTTGAAGATAAAGAAGAAACTTTGGACTGAGGGAAGAAGACTGCAAGTCCCTGAGAAATGAAAGTGTTTAGGATTCTCTTGCAAATCTTGGAATGCATGTCAGACAAGCCTGCCTAGGGGGTATTTCCTGCCCTGCTCTGCAGTCCTGCTGGGCAATGTCCTCCCAAAGCATCCATATTAAGTTGCACCACTCATTGGCAAGACTTCTTTCCGAGTTTCAAGGCAAGGCTGACACTTGCCAATGAAGCTTGCTGCAGGAGACTCACTCACACAGGCACACTCTGATGCCTTCGAAATGAAGCTTGGGTCTCCAGTCCAGCCTGGTAGCTTGGGGCCAAACACTGATGGCACCTGGTTTATGAGCTTGTAGTTCATTCTCTTGTGAGTTGTAAAGTTTCCAGAACTTTCTGTTGTGTTATTTTATGGAGTTCCACAAAGAAAAAATAATGACAAACGCATGTTTGTGGCATATGGGATTTTCCATCATCTGGCTATTGCTTGCAATCACTTTCTAGTCATCCCCCACACTTGTCTAATGAATCTGCCATTCGAGCTTGGGACTGATGGTGTGGTGGCAGCAGTGGTGGTGGTGGTGCTGTCCGTGCTTTTACTGAACTGTGTGCTCCGAGGTGCACAGATGACAAAGGACTTTGTAACTCACTCACCTAGCACAGATTTTGCAGCCTCTCCACTCATGCCCCCACACGGAACACCTACTTGTCAAATACGTGCACAGCTCTTGGAGGTTAAAATGGCCTCCCTCCTTTCCTTCTTTTGATAATGCCATGCAATGCCTAATTCTCTTTCACAGAGGCTACATGTGGGAAGATTTATTTTCATTCCTTTGACTTTCAAAAAAATGGCTGTGATAATAACAATGTGATTGTAACAATGTGGAAATAAATGTACCTTGGGTGTGTGATTGAGCTTCACACAGAAGTGACTCAACACCATTAACAAGGTTTTGTTAAAAGTACTCAATAAGTAATAATTAGCCACTGGCTTACAGGATACTGGACACAATAGAAAAGGTTTTGTAGATTTTTGGCAGAGAGAAAGTGGTCAAATATTATAAAGTTCAGGGAAAGAGTGACTTGTTTTTACCAGTTTTGTGAGAATATGCTAGACTGGGGAGATTTCAATAGGTGGAGACTAAGGACATAGAACTTGGGGTATAAAAGGTAGGACAGGTAAACATATAGACAGGTCAGAAACAAATCTGTAGCTAAGGGCAGCAGACTTCCAAGATGGACTGCCAAAAATAAGGCTCAAGAAAGAGAGAACTGTTGAGCCCTGGTTCATCCCAAGAGTAATTGGATGCTGCAATGGAGGAAAAAAGCTACTGAAGATGAACAAGGAAGAATCCATAGATGGATAGATAAAACAGGAAATTTTGGTTTTCCTTTGTCTCTCTGTGCCTGGCTTATTTCACTTGGCAGAATGTCCTCCAATCCATGCCTGTAATCCCAAGTTTCAGAATATTCTATTGTACCATCAAGGTCTGTTTTCTTTATTACTAATCTGCTGATGAACACCCAGGTCAAGTCCACATCTCGTGGAAAGTGCTGCAACCACATGGAAATAAGCATGTCTCTCTGGCATACTGATTAAGTTGTAAAATGACAATTATTAGCTCCCCGTATGATAGCATCAGAATCACAAAATTCCCATCTATCATGTAGTATCTGCAAAACTACTGTACAGTTGGGAGTTAAGATTTGAAAACAGTGTCAATCTCACAAATCCCAGAATGGCATTAGGGGCTCATATAATCCTGGACCAGAGTTTGAGAATCACATCCAGAAGATAAGAGCTGCAATAGAAAAAAGGAACTTGCAATGCAGCCCAAACTGAGACAATTTTTATTGTTTCAGTAATGAGATGTAGCAACTCTGTTCAAACAGCCTGCTATGAGCTGAGTGCTTGCTATTTTTTCATTCACAGTCTTCAGTCCTTTCCATACACACCTACTCTTCAACATGCTCGAAGGAGGTGGGGCTTTCGGCAGTTTATGAAAGGCATTAGAGGTCCTGTAAGACATCCCAGAAATTTTCCTTGTCTCTGCTATTGCGTGAGAACACAAGAAGGTTTCTTCCATAAATGAGGAAGTGAACTATAGCAGACTTAGTTCCTTCATCTTACACTTTCTGCCCAAGAACTGGAAGACACGAATTTCTGTTGTTTGTAAGCAACCTAGTCTGCAGCCTTTTGATAAAGCAACCAAACTAGACAATAACAGATCCTTGTAGGATTTGAGGTCTGTATTCTATAGATGAGGGATTGTAGTCTTTAAAGTTTTAGATAACTTATTGGGAGATATGGTGCTAATGACTCTCGGGTCTGGAATCCATGGCATATTTTTATATTTTAAATAGAGAACCTTGACTCTTATGTGAAGGTCTATACACTATTAAGTAACAGAGGTCAGCTTTTAACCAACTCTATTGGCAAGTCAATGCTACCACTACTACTACCCATTTAATCCTAATAATACTGCAAAATAAGGGTGTTGTTATGCCCATTTTATACACACATATTGTATCTACAGAGATTAAATTGTTATATGAAGTCACAGAAAAGAGAGAGTGGAAGCATCCAAACCTTTCTGGTACTAAAGTTAAACTTTTTGCCTCCTGGAAGAATCGCTATCCTAAAAAGACAATAATCAAATAATAGGTAAAATTTATCAAATAGAATGACAATTCTATGTGATATTTTTAACGCTAGAAGAAAATGTTTTCTGTATTTAGGACAGTAGTCCTTGTTAAAGATTTAAAATAATAAACAGAGCTGCATACTACATAAGTATAAAAAGTTTTAGAAGACATGGATCAAGATTAGACACAGGGAGGAGCTCCATGTAGGAAACAGAAAGATCAGAACTGACCTCACCACAGGACCAGGCAGTTCATGGAAAGGAACAGTGACCTTATTATTTGAGAATCAAGATTCTTCATGTGGTTGCCAATACAATGGTCCAATTCCTACCCATCCTCCCCTTGCCTTCTCTAAATACTCAATTTGGCTACAAAGTGGATGTCTCCCTTTCCGGTTCCCACCAGGAAGTAGTGAGATGTCAGCAGTCTCTCTGGTTGGCTATTTGCAAAGCAAAGCTCCGGGGTTTGGCATAAGAGATAGACGTTTCCTGTAGAGATGTGCTTAGTCCTGAGGCTGAAGCTGAGTGGGAAAGAAGCAGGTCCCCTCCCAGTTTGCAGGGGCTGTCAGAGTTACAAAGCAGAATAGGAGAGATAGGAGCCCAGCACCTTTGGGTACCACCCAATAATCACATGACAAATGAATGCACTTAAATGTGACCAGGTCTGACAAGTCTGAGCTAAGAATGGGTGGCATTCCCAGGCTGGGATGGAGGGTGAGTGGATGTTTCTCTGCCTATTCCATAGACTAGTGGGGAGGCACTAACATAGTCGGGAAGCCCACCTGTCTGCTTGGTTGCCATTTGGATTCTCAGTGTTACTTCTGAAAAACTGCACTTTTGGATGTGGCTCAAGATGGTAGCAACTGGTCCTTCAAGAAGAACCAGTGCTCATTTCAGAAACAGGACTTGACTGCTGAAGTCCCTGTGCATGCTAACAAGAACCCAGGAATCAGGGAGAGTCAAAAGTTGGCAGAACCCTTTAGGGGTACAGAAAGCATCGTGGGTAGATTCTGGGGATGGAATCATCTGGAATCTACCTTTCCCTTAGATGGCATTTGTTAATATTTTCCTTACGAAGTACATCACTCTGTCTGGAGAGTTTTACTCGCTGGCAGTGGTGTTGAAGGAGCCTGTCTTTACTCAGAACCCCAAAGATCTCAGTTATGACACCATGTCCTTGTTCACTTTCCAAGAAACTGATCTTTTCCCTTAATTTTCTTATTGAGTAACCTTTCATTAGGAAAACTTAACACTCCTGAGAGTTGAAGTGTAGGCCGATAGTTTCTGTTGTAAATTATGTGATAAATAGAGAAGGTAGGAAACAACGAAAAGAGAAGCTGCTCCAAGCCTCTCTAACTATCAAAAGGCCTAGTCGTAAAGGCTGTATGTGTTTTGTTGGGGGCTTTCCAAGCTCTCGCAGTGCTGACAATATTGTAAGAATTAATTATAATCTCACAAAGCAAGAAATAGCTTTATACCCAGTTTTAGTCATCAGCCAGTATGTGATGGTACACACACAATCAGTTGGATTCCCAGCTGCTTAGAGGGCATGGCCAGATGTGCTTCCCTGTTTTAAAAAGCTACAACGGATACTTCACTTTTGTGTTTAGTGTGAACACTCCTACATATTTCATTTACATTTTATGTATTACTAACGTGCACCTCTCTCTCTGTCTTTTCGTGTGTGTGTGTGTGTGTGCACGCGCGCACGTGTGCATGTCTCTGTGTGTGCAGGGGTGCAAGTGGGGCGGGGGTGAGAGGACAACTTTCAGAAGTCAGTCCTCTTCTTCCTATAATGAGTTACAGGACTGAACTCATGCTTGAGGGCCAAAGTGCTTTTGCCCACTCAGGTATCTCTTTGGCACAAACTTTTCTATTTCTAGATTTACATAAACTTATTCAGATCATTTTCTTTACTTTGTTATGTTTTGTTGATTCTTCTAGATTTCCCCATACACTTTAGGCCCCCTTTAAGTAAAATGATTTTGAAAACTTTTGCAGATTTTCTTTTTTGACTAAATGTGGACAGTATTTTATCAATAGTCAGCTTTGGCCCATCTTTATCTCAGGTGCAGGCAGAAGCAGTAAGATCCTCGTGCAAATTGCTTTTAAAGTCTTTGCATATCTATTGATACCGATAATGTCCAAGGCTGAAGGAGTCCTTCCAGAGTCTCATTTATGAATAAAACACTCTAAACTAGAGAATAAATGCACATCTTTCTCCTCTTACAATACCCTTCAACAATTGTGCTTAACATCAATGAGCCACTTCTGGATTCCAGACAATCACTCTACACCACTAGGACCTAAAATTGTATATATATATATATATATATTCCCAGTGATAATAGCCTGACAGTTTTCTGTTTTTCATCTTAACATGATTTAAAAAAACACTACTAATTTCATCATACATTAGGATCAAGCCTCAAAGGATAATGACAAAGAATTTTGAAGTTTGTTATATGGTCATTCTTCCTTTTTTCGTATGTATAGAGAAAGACATCAGCAAATTTACATGGGAAATAGCTTTATTTGCTATAAAAGTTATTGCTTGCAAATAGAAGGACATTTTCTGAGGACCAGATGTGGCCCTTGGAAATATTTTCAGGAACACTACTGGGAGTTAAGATCACTGATAAGCCTAATACTTCTCTATGCAGAATTTTCTTTACCATTCCATGAAATACTTTTCCATTCATTACTGTAATCATTAAATTCTCTGCCCTTCCTTGTGTGATGTGGACTTTCAGTGGCATATGGATTAAGGTCTCACCCTCTTTGACTCCAGTCAGAAAAAGTCTCAAGTATCAAGACCACAAGGTCATCTGACCGTTTAAGAGAGTGAACTCAATTATCTTAGTTTTACAATTGTGTTTGTGGGTCTGTTAATGCAAACATGTGTGATTACTAGCATCTCTAACTAATAGGATTTTGCCTTGATTCTCTTGAATTCTTTCCAGCTTCCTTCCAGTGTTTCACTCCTGTCAAGAACTGAGGAAGTCCTGAGTGAATGTGTATTGTTGACATAGGCGAAGTCATGTTAAGGATCAGTACCTTAGATCCACGGAGACTGGCAAAGATTTCTCCACATGGGGTAAACTCAGAATGATCAAGTTTTCCTTTGGTTCAAATACAAGTACTTATAAGCGTTTGGCCACTGTGTGCAAGATCTAGCAGCTGCAGCTTCCTCTCCCTGGATATTTATAGCCTGAGACTGCTCCCCTACAGAGACCTCTAGGAAGACAGACCAGTTTCTTCCCCCCATCTGCTATGTACCAGGGTTCAGGTCCAGGAATACTATGGAAGTTGATGCCACTGCATTGGAGGGTTCACATCCCACTTGATCCCAGCTTTACTGTGCATACTTCTGCCATTTCTTTAGTGTCTGTCCGTTCTTCAATTTCTCATTTGTTTCATGTCCTTGCCTCTTAGGGACCAAGCCACAAGGAGTTGGCCCACCCCTGCACCCTTCTTTATCTCTTTTATTTTGTTTCACGTTTTTAAGTATCTATACTGAAGACTGGTTTTACTACTTGTACCTCAGTCATGACCTCCTCTCTCACAGAAAAAGATAGGTAAGAGGAAATGTGTCCTGAGAGAAGTTTAGACTCAGACTTCTACAGCATTGGGAGCCTCTTCTCTGACTCTAGAGTTAGTATTTAGTCCTTCTAAAGTCAGATAAAACAAGTAATTGTAAGACCATGATTGCGTATGTAATACACATCTTCTCACAAACCATGGAAATTGTCCAGAGAAAGAAGATTACAAACTGACAAGTCCTATTGCTAGATGGTAATGCATATTTTTCCTTATTTATTATACAACCAGTTGTATATAATAGGCGATGAAGAAATATTTGAGACAATTCATGACCCAATAGCATGACTACAGAAGACATTAAAACAAGGGTTCATCTTCAAACCTCTGGTCTAGTAAAAATAATTGGTCAAAGGAAAGGAAAGTAATCCTAGAGGAAATGCAGAACTGACAAGAAACAATGTCAAAATACTAGCTGAATGGGGACCAGTTCTTCTGGGATGGTACTCATGTTGTTCTTATTATGAAACTTAGGGTAGAGAAGAAGCTGAATCTAAGTGACATTGAAAATGGTCAGTGAGCAAAGAAGAAGGGGTGCTCTGAAGAGTATTGCCAGAAATCTACTTATAATACCACCTGATCAACATTTGTATTAATTTGGAAGTCTTGATTCAAAATCCATTAGAATTTCTATTTCTTTAATATCCAATAATAGCATAATAAAAACAAATATATAAATGCCTTACTACATGCCAGAGGGTTATTTAAGGATGCCATTAAATAATAACATTATTCTGGAAACCCTCCTCTCACCCCCAAGACCTCAGAGGAACTCTGAAACACAGGCTGCAACTACACTGTGAAGACCAAGAGGTGAGTGAACACCCACCCAGTGGGGTACCCCACTCTTTAGGCCCTCCATATGGGGGCAAAACCCTAGACTCTTCCCCACCTGCCTCAGCTTCTCTAGTCAGCCAACAGGCAAACCTCCTGTAGTTAGGCTACTCCAATGCCCCCACTCCATTGATTAGACCCTGTAAGCCACAAGTCCCACTCTTCCCCCAAGCCCTCCTTTCCCTCATGACCTCAGAGGAACTCTGAAGCATACTCTTTGGCTACACAGCGAGGACCAAGAGAGGAACTCTACAGCACAGGCTGTGACTATAGAGTGGACCAGGAACATAAACCAGAAGAGCAGACCAAGAGAGTAGACCAAGAGAGAGAGGGCCAAGGGAGATCTCAGCAGCTCCCTGAGACATAGACAGTGATAGTATAAAGCAGACCAACAATAGTTCCCAAAGACACAGAGAGCAGCTTACAGGATTGGACCAAGAGGCAAAAAACACTGCTGGCACCAATTGGAGGAAGAGAGGGATAAGAACCAATGCAAGAATTCAACAACCTAAAAAGCAACATGGCAACACCAGAACCCAATGGTCAAACAACAGGAAGACTTGATCATCCTAACACAGAAGAAGCAGAAAAAAGCAGTTTTAAATGTGTCTTTATGAGGATGATAGGGACTTTAAAGAGGAAATGAAAAAATATCTTAGAGAAATATAGGAAAAGACAGACAAAATAATGGAATAAATTCATAAATCTCTTAAAGAAATCCAAGAAAAAACAATCAAACAGGTGAAGCAAACAGTTCAAGACTTGAAGACTGAAAGAGAGGAAATAAAGAAAACACAAACCGAGGGAATTCTAGGAATGGAAGATCTGGGTAAATGAATGGGAACTACAGAGGCAAGCATAACCAACAGAATATAAGAGATGGAAGAGAGAATCTCACATGTTGAATATAATATAGAGAAAATAGAACCATCAGTCAAAGAAAGCATTAAAGTAAACAAATTCTTAACACAAAACATCCAGGAAAACTGAGACACCATGAAAAGAACAAACCTAAGAGTAATATGGATAGAAGGAGAAGAAATCCAGCTCAAAGGCACAGGAAATATATTCAACAAATCTTAGAAGAACACTTTCCTAACCTAAAGAAGGATATCCCTATGAACGAACAAGAAGCTTACAGAGCACCAAATAGACTGGACCAAAAAAAAAGTCCCATCACAGTATAACAATCAAAACACAAAACATACAGAATAAAGAATATTAAGAATTGCAAAGGAAAAAGGTCAAATAACATATAAAGGCAGACCTATCAGAATTATACCCGACTTCTCAATGGAAACCATGAAAGCCAGAAGGTCCTGGACAAATGTGTTGCAGACACTAAGAGACCATGGATGCAAGTCCAGACTTCTATACCCAGCAAAGCTTTCAACCACCAAAACAAGATATTCCATGACAAAACCAGATTTAAACAATAACTATCCACAAACCCAGCCCTACAATAAGCACTAGAAGGAATACTCCAACCCAAGGAGGCTAAGTGCACCCACAAAAACAAAGGCAACAAATAGCCTCACACCAGCAAATCCCAAGGAAGGGAAACACACAAACACTACCACCAAAAAATAGCAGGAATTAGCAATCACTAGTCATTAATATCTGTTAATATCAATGGACTCAATTCACCTATAAAAGGACACAGGCTAAGAGAATGGCTATAAAAGCAAGATCCATCCTTCTGCTGCATATAAGGAAACACATCTCAAACTTAAAGATAGCCATTACCTCAGAGCAAGTAGGGAAAAGATTTTCCAATCAAATGGACCTAAAAAACTAGCAGGTGTAGCTATCCAAATATTTAACAAAATAGACTTCAAACTAAAATCAATCAAAAGAGATGGAGAAGGGCACTTTATACTCATCCCAGGAACAATCCATCAAGATAAAATATCAATCCTGAACATCAATGCTCCAAATACAAGAGGACCCACATATGTAAAAGAAACATTACTAAAGCTTAAATCACACATCAAATCTCACACACTAATAGTAGGAGACTTCAACACCCCACCTTCCCCAATGGACAGATCAACTAGACAGAAACTTAACAGAGGAATAAGAGAATTTACAGATTCATGACTCAAATGGACTTGACAGAAATCTACAGAGCATTTCACCCAAATGCAAAAGAATATACTTTCTTCTCAGCACCCCGTAGAACCTTCTCTAAAATTGACCACATACTCAGTAACAGAGCAAACGTCAACATATACAAAAAAATTGGAGTAACCCCCAGTATCTTATAGAATCACTATGATTTAAAGTTAGAATTTAACAACAATGCTAATTGCAGATAGCCTACAAACTCATGGAAATTGAACAGTGCTCAATTGATCCATCCCTGGGTAAAGGAAGAAGTAAAAAGAAAATTAAAGACTTCCTAGAATTCAACAAAAATGAAGGCGCAATGAACCCAAACCAATGGGATACTATGAAAGCAATACTAAGAGGAAAGTTCATAGCACTAAGTGCCCTCATAAAGATAGTGGAGAAATCTCACACTAGCAACTGAACAACACACCTGAAAGCTCTAGAACAAAAAAAAGACTCACCCAAGAGGAGTAGATGACAGGAAATAATCAAATCAAGGGCTTAAATTAATAAAATAGAAACAAAGAAAACAATGCAAAGACAATGAAACAAAGAGCTGGTTCTTTGAGAAAATTAACAAGATAGACAAACCCTTAGCCAAACTAATCAAAAGGCAGTGAAAGAACATCCAAATTAACAATACCAGAAATGAAAAGGGGGACATAACAACAGACACTGAGGAAATCGAAAGAATCACTAGCTCTTACTTCAAAAACCTGTACTCCACAAAATTGGAAAATGTAAAATCTAGTCACCAGAGAACCTTCATCCAGCACCCAATGGAAACAGGTCGGACACCCACAGTGGAGCACTGAGCTGAGCTCCTAAAGTCTGGTTGAAGAGTGGGAGGAATGAGAATATGAGCAAAGAGATCAAGACCATGATGGG
>LOJH01044364.1:0-13805 GCA_001685095.1 Ellobius talpinus | reverse complement strand
CCAATCAGCGTTTATTTAAAACATGATTGACAGATTACAGACAATTCTCCCACATCACAATTCTTCACAGACCTTGAATGAATAATATTCAATTTCATATGGAAAAACAAAAAACAAGAACAGGTAAAACAATAAAGGAACTCCTGGAAGCATCACCATCCCTGATTTCAAACTCTACTATAAGGCTGTAATAATAAAAACAGCTTGATATTGACATAAAAACCGACACATGGACCAATGGAATCGAAGACCTGACATTAATACACACACACACACACAAGAACTCCTGATTTTTGACAGAGAAGCCAAGATAGTACAAAGGAAAAAGGAAAGCATCATTAGCAAATGGTGCTGGCATAACTGGATTTCAACATGTAAATGGAAATAGATTCATATCTGTCGCCATGCACAAAACTGAAGTACAAATGGATCAAGGACTTCAACATAAATCCAGTCGCACTGAACCTGAAAGAAGAGATATTGGGAATTAACGTTGAACACATTAGCACTGTAGTTTACTTCCTAAATATAATACCAGTAGCACGGACACTGAGAGCAACAATCAATAAATAGGACCTCTTGAAACTGAAAAGCATCTATAAGGCAAAGGACATGGTAAATAAAAAAATGACAGCCTATAGAATGGGAAAAGATCTTCACCAATCCCACATCTGACAAAGGAGATGATCTCCAAAATATATAAAGACCTCAAGAAACTAGACATCAAAATACAAAATAATCAAATTTTAAAAATGGGGTACAGAATACTCAGCAGAATAATCTCAAATGACTGAAAGACATTTAAGGAATTGGTCCACATCCTTAACCTTCAGGGAAATGCAAATCAAAACAACTCTATGATATCATTTTACACCTGTCAGAATGGCTAGGATCAAAAGTACTATGGACAGCTTATGTTGGAAAGGATGTGGAGTCAAGGGAATACACCTCCTCTACTGGTAGGAGTGGAAACTTATACAGTCACTTTGGAAATCAGTATGGAGGTTTCTTAGAAAATTGGGACCTCAAGACCCAGCAATACCACTGCTGAGAATATACCCAAAGGATGTTCAGTCATACCACAAGGACACATGCTCAACAATGTTCATAGCAGCACTATTTGCAATTGTCAGAATCTGGATACAACCTAGATGCCCCTCAACTGAAGAATGGATAAAGAAAATGTGGTACACTTACACAATTCAGTATTACTAAGGTGGAATAAAAACAAAAAAAAACACTTACATCATGAAATTTGCAGGCAAATGGATGGTCTTAGCAAAAAAAAAAATCCTGAGTGTGGTAACCCAGATTCAGAAAGACAAACACAGTATGTACTCACTCATAAGTGAATATTAGATGTAAATCAAAAGATAACCAGACTATAATCTATAGCTCCAGAGAAGTTAGGTAACAGGAAAGACCCTAAGAGGACACATGGATCACCTTGGGAAGGGGAATTACATGAGATCTTTGTGTAAACTGTGGGCAAGGGGGCACAGTAAAGGGGAAGGGATGGGAGATGAGAACATGAGGGAACAGGATGGTGGAGGGTAGAGATGGGTGGAATGGGAGAGCAATGAAAGAGAAATCTTGATAGAGAGCATCACTATGGGGTTAAGGAGAAACCCGGTGCTAGGGAAATTCCCAAAAAATCCACAAAGATGACCCCAGCTATTCCTCCTAGCAACATTGGAGAGGGTGCCCAAACTGGCCTTCCACTGTAATCAGAGTGGCAAATACCACAACTATCATCATAGAGCTTTCATCCAGTAACTGATGGAAGCAGATGCAGTCATCTACAACCAAACACCAGGCCGAGCTCCGGAAACCCAGTCAAAGAGAGGGAGGAGGGAATATATGTTTAAGGAAGGTCAAGATCATGATGGAGGAATCTACAGACAGCTGAACCAAGCTTGTGGAAATCCATGAACTCTAGACCAACAGCTGTGGAGCCTCCATGGGGCTGAACTAGGTCCTCCATATGTGGGAGACAGTGGTGAAGCCTGAACTATCTGAGGGTGCCCTTGGCAGTAGGACCAGGATATATCCCTGATACATGAGCTAGCTTGTGGGAGCCTATTTTCTATGGTGGGTTGCCATGCTTAGCCTTAATGCAGGGGGTACCAGCTTGGTATTGCCCCAACTTAATGTGCCATACTTTGTTGACTCCTAGAAGTGGATAGGGGTGGGCTTGGTGGTAGGGTGAGGGGGCAAAAGAAGGAATGTGGGGGATAACTGTGATTAGAATGTAAAATGAAAATTAAAAAAAATAGGTCAATTGTGAAAAGTCAAATAATCTGCACAAGAAACAAAATTTTGAAGCCAAAGAGTTTAACATGAGTGTGTGTATGATTATCTACCTACCTGTCAAACCTCAGTTTATAGCTGTGTATAGGGAACTAAATGTGTACTGCAAGAAATACAATCCTTTGATAGCACAACAATATCACACAGGAGCCAGAATGTGATTTTGCCTTTATCTGCATGCTTATTTACCAATGCATATCTAAAAGATAATGTATCTCTAACAAAATAGCTGATGAAGAAGAAAGAGCCTCACTTGTCTGAATTCAATGAAGGGGAAGCAAAAGTGGGATATGGTGGATGCTTATTTTACAACAGAGAAATTAACCTGCAATAGCATAGCCATGTAGAAGTTTATTTCAGTACTAAGAGTCTAGGGAGAGGTAGTATAAAGTGCACCAGAATGTGACTCAAGAAATTTGCCCCACAATCTTTATTCTACTACAGATTTTCTACATAACTCTCCATGCGGTTTCTTTTATCCGATCCTCACTTCATGTTTAGAAGATGAAATAGTTGGACTGAATGATTTCTAAAAGTCCTCTCAGTTAGAGCATTGTATAGCAAGCAGCCTATTAAATTAAGAGCAGTTCAACTTCTAGCTCAGTCAAGAAAGAATCTGGGAATCTCAGGTGACTGAATATTTGGTGACTGAATAGGGACACAAAGGTTGAGATGACATTCAGATGGTTTTGCTGAAGTTCAGAATGTACCAAGACATGGAAGGGACAGGTTACTTGTTCAGAAGAGAAAGCAAGGCATGGAGGGACAGTTACATGTTCATAATGGAACCAAGGCACAGTGGGCAAGTTTACATGTTCATAAGAAAACCAAGGCATAGAGGGAACAGTTTCCATGTTCATAAGAGAAGCAAGGCATGGAGTGGACAGTTTTCATGTTCATAAGAGAACCAAGGCATGGAGGGGACAGTGTTCATGTTCATAAGAGAACCAAGGCATGGAGGGGACAGTTTTCATGTTCATAAGAGAACCAAGGCATGGAGTGGACACTTTTCATGTTCATAAGAGAAGCAAGGCATGGAAGGGACAGTTTTCGTGTTGATAAGAGAAGCAAGGCATGGAGGGGACACTTTTCATGTTCATAAGCAGCTAGGTCTTGCAGTCATTATAAATTATATGCCATTTCTCATGCTCAGATCTCCTGTGAATTCTTGAGTTACAATAAAAAGGGCAAACAAATTCAATTTGTAGAAATGATCTCTTCATTCAAAAAGTCTCCAGGGTAAGTTTTATCAAATAGAAGAATGTGAAAGCAAAGCATGTTTCAAGGAATCCACATGACCTTCTGCCCAGAAAATGATGAATCCTTTCTGCCTTGGTCAGGAAGAAAAACATGAACTAGAATTGATTCACTCTATTTTCTTGAGGGAAAAAGTGAGACCAAAGGAACTAGAGATCTCATTTTAATGTGTATGGATTCAGATTTTCTTATTTTCTTGATATATTGGATTTGAGTAAAAAAATATTTCTTTCGCTCAGTGATTGGATTTTGTAGACTGATCTGGATACATTTTGTAATTATGTTGAATTAGAATTTGAAAACAAATAAACAGTTTAGGTATCATACACTTATCCAAATAACTATGATAACAGCTTCTGATTTAGTCTAATATCCTGACAGTTTTATATCTAACTGAAAAATTGAGCATAAATGTTTTCTTCTTAGTTTTAAAGAGAGTGAGACAATTGTGAAAAGACTGTTGTTAGCACCAGAAAGAACTATTTCCTGAAAGTGTATGGGTGGAATGATATCACATTACTTTGGCATAAAGTCAATAAGGAAGGTAGTTATTTAATGTAAGAGAAATGAATATCATTTCATTGGGCTAGTTTTTCCCCAACAGGAAAAAAGAACATAATTAATTGCTAATAAATTATATTAGTTCAAAAGATGAAAAGTACGAACTGAACTTTGTGTTTGGAATAAAAGCCACATCATGAGAAACCATTTTTCATTTCTTTCTTATTTGTTCCTTTCCTTGTGACATATGTGCTCATTCAATTAATGAGTTCATTCAAATTGTATAAAGAATGGGTTTTGTCAGGTACTATGAAAAGAAAGGCAAGAAAGTATCAACATACTCTTTTTAAGTTTTATTTTAAAAGAAAATAGATTTTCTTTCATACAATATATTCTGATTATGGTTTCTCCTCCCTCAACTCTTTGTTCTTGCAGCTCTTTGCCTTTCAGAATATCATGTAGATGATGAGAATCAGAACTTCAGTCCAAATTTTCATATTTTCCAGTTTAGCTCGAAAGTCCCTGCATATTTTGGTTTTATTCCAATCCATCTCCTAGATTCATATTATATTGTATTAGGAAAATATAAGGGAAGTGTGACACACAAAATATCATAAGGATAAGACATATTTGGCATATAGAAGGGAGTTTTAAGTGCCAGGTCATAAGAGTAAAGAGAGCATGCACCTACCCTGCAGTAGCATTTTTCTTTACCATTGCAGTTTTGTGATTATTGGTTTTCTATTACAAAAGAATTTTCAGTCTCTAAACTCTCATTCACTAGCTCTAAATTAGCAACTTTATCCAATCAGCATCCCTATAAGTTCTCTTATTCTGGATTGTTTTATTTCAGAGCATCTCAATATATATCATATTTGTCTATCATCTTTGTAAGCCACATGTTGATGATGATTGCTTTTGTCTGTCTTGTTCAGGCACAAGTCTGAACTATATTAGTACCTATAATAGTGCTTTGCACATAGGTAAGTCCTCAAAAACTGTGTTTAATAAATGAATAAACAGCATCTGTTTTTCCACTTTACTGTATATGAACCTGTGGGCCTCCATGTGGTTAAGATCTACAATTCTGATGTAATCTTCCCTTTCCTCTGTCTTGTTTGTCAGTACCTAACACAAGATTCTGATTAATGAACTGCACCTACATATTAACCTAGTAGGAAAAATAACCACATCTGAATACTTTTGCAAACACTGAGGACCACCCTCAAAACAACATGTATTGTATTTTCTTCCTTCCTGAATTTATCTTCTTATGTTACTATATTTTAATGAGTAAAAAGCTTTTGATTTTGACAGCTCCTTTTGATGCTCTAGCAGGAGAATACAGGTATGTATCATATAATACCCCAACTAAAGAAGGCCCTCTGCTATCTGTGAAGAATTTCCACTTGAACCCAGCACGCAGCTTCAGGAGGTATGCACACAGAATGATTAGTGAGGAAGGGAACACCCCTCTACCCAGTCAGATCAGCTGAACTGACACTAGCAATTGACGGTTAACAGATATCACAGCCAGGTCATTCAAACCTGATGCTTTTGATCTTATTATAGGAATCAGAAGCGTCCCTGATCATCACCCACCACAAGATTTACACACTTCATCCAGGCTATGTAGCCTTACTAGAATTATTCTCTGTCCTAGGAAATAGTAGCATTTTACTAGGCCAAAATACTGACTCACAGAAATAAAAACTTCTACTCTACTTACTCTACATTAATTAGAGGACACTAGAAATGGGGGACTTTGTTACTTCCTTAGAAGACATTCTGACACACTATCCCATCTCTAGAGTGGATAAAGTATATGTGAAAAGATTTTGGGAAATATTTCAGTGCTGGGACTTTGTTTCCAAGACTATTCAATCTAAGCCATTACTTTCTCCTTGATAACTGCCATAATTACATCGTATATAAGAGCACTTCTTTTTTTGCTTGGTTTTGTTTTGTTTACTGATTTTATTCTTTTTTATTAAAAATTTCCACCTCCTCCCCTCCTCCCATTTCCACTCCTTCCCCCAGTCCCCCTCCCCCTCTCTCTCCAGTCCAAAGAGCAGTCAGGGTTCTGTGCCCTGTGGGAAGTCCAAGGTCCTCCCCCCTCCATCCAGTCTAGGAAGGCAAGCATCCAAACAGACTATGCATCCACAAAGCCAGCACATGCAGTAGAATCAAAATCCAGTGCCATTGTCCCTGGCCTCTCAGTCAGCCCTCATCATCAGCCACACCCAGAGAGTCTGGCTTGACCATATGCTCCATCAGTCCCAGTCCAGCTGGCCCTGGTGAGCTCCCACCAGATCAGCCCCACCGTCTGAGTGGGTGGGCGCACCCCTTGCAGTCCTGACCTCCCCGTATAAGAACACTTCCCATTGACAATTCAAGAGACTCTTCACACTCTCTTTGCTCACTCTGTTACACTTAAATTATCTAAAAGGGTGCACAGTCAAATGAGAGAAACTCATGGAGAACTGAATTTCTTTCTACTTGAGATGTGTATCCAGCGAAAGTTATATGATTCTAAGGAAGAAGTGTAGGATTTGGGGCTTGAGTAGAGAGAGTTGCATGTTGAATGAACTCTCAGAGATGAGATAATGAGAGAGGAGCTCTCTATGATCTTTGACAAATAAACAGGAGGTTTGAGGGTAAAAGACTAAGAGGACAAGTGTGTGTGTGTGTGCGTGTGTGTGTGTTCATCTGTATATGTGTATACTATGTATATGTATGGTTTTATCCATATACACATATATGTATGTGCCTGTACATGTGTGTTCATGTGTGTGGAGGCACATCAACATCAGTCATCTTCGTCATTTCCTCTTTTTCTTTGAGACAGGGTCTTCCACTGAACTACTAGCTCAATAGTTCACCTAGACTGATTATCCACTGACGTTTCTAGACTGGTCTATCTTCACACATCCCCTCCCCCAACATGAGGATTTCAGGGCTTCATTGCCAACCCAAGCATTTTTATGGATGCCAAGGATTCAAACTCAGTTCCCCAAACTTATCCAACAAGCACATTGCCAAGTGAGTCATCTCTCTGGGGCCCTTACAGGCATTTATTTAATAAATAAAATTAAATATTTTGGAATAACTTTAGATTCACAAAAAAGTTACAAAGATTGCATGTAAGTATCCCTTTGCTTCTCACTCACTTTGCCCTAGTGTTGACAATCACTAAAGATAAATTTTTCACAAATAAGAAATTAACACTGGTGCAGTCCTATTACTTAAACTATCAAACTTCACTAGTTTTTACACCAATTTCATTTTCTCTGTTTCTAGATCTAATTCAGGATTACACATTACATGTAAAAGATATATTTTTGGTGCAATATGATAGCTAATTAGAAGCCAAGAAAAGGTCCTGGCTCATCAGAGGGGATTAGCTTGTACTTGGTCTTTTTTTCCTGACTCTAAATACTAGTTACTCTATACTGTATCATGCCTGCAAGAAGAGTTAACTAAATGGTATGCAAAGGACAATTTGCAAGAAAGACATCATTCACATACTGGAAAGGAATGAGAAAAAGCAAGCTAAAATATTGGTTTCAAATAGAAATCAAGAGTATTTAAAAAAGGAATTTGATGGCCACTTTGCCAGAGGTTCCAATGTTAAAAGGTTTCAAGAATTTAATTAAGGATAAAATAATTGAATACTACTAACTAATAAAGGGAATGGCAGAGGTATGCTCATGTATGAAAAAGGCACTATGAACACACAGAATCAATTCCCTGCCTTCTGTTCTATAAAGAATGACAACCCTATATTATGAAATGGGCATGTAAGAATCACTAAATTTATGTACATCAAAGTCATGGAATACTACAGACCAGGGGTTAGGAAATTGCAGCCCTGAGGATGAAATCTTGTCTTCTGCTTACTTGTATAAATTTTCATGGAAGGAAGCACTTAGCTTCTCCTATTCCTCTATATATTATCTATGGCTGCTTTTGAATGGCAAAGACAGAGTTGAATAGTTGAAGCTGATACTTCTAATGGCTTGCAATGCCTAAAAGATTAACTTTCCAGATCTTTATAGATTTAATTAACAGCCAGAGAAATAGAAGTCTAGATGAGTCCTACCAGTGGAAGCTATGTAACCATTAGCCGATATATGCAGACTCTGATGGAGGTCTGATATACGACTACTCACATACTGAGTAGTGCGGGGAGCTTCCTAGAATCTCTAGAAATGTCAGATTGTTGAATTTTCTTGCTACTCCAGACCCTCTGTCTTAGAACCTCTCATTAAGAATAAAGCAATAATCCATGGAAAAGATAACTGGATATTGAAAGAAATGAATTGTTCCTTAATAATTCTCTGAAAGTTCTTTGAAGTAACAAGATAATATGAGAACAAAAATGAAGGAAACACAACTTATTTAGATAACTGTATACTTTTGCCAAGATCAAGTTCTCCTCAGGCTACCACTAAAAGACAGTTTGTATCACCTAAGTAATTATTGGATACTTAGTACATGCAACGTCCCCATGATTACAAATACGAGATACAAATTATGGTTGAAGTGAGAAATAACAGATACATACTCAACTACCTGTAATAATGTGGGAAGTACCCAAAACATCTAAGTAGCCCCAATCTTTGCTCTCTTAAGATGGCTCTTCATTTATTCTCCCTACAACATCCTTCCAAAATTTGCCACTGTGCTACTATGTAATCTCCACTCCAAGGCAAGCATACTCTCCACAGTACTTAAAGCCACTTCCCACAATAACTCTTTGACTAACTAAATCATGACTTTCAAAGAACCCTTGTTTTCCTTCCTTCTCTCTTAAGAGCAGGCTGCTCCATTCTCTTATACTTCAAAAATCTTACTACCACCGTAACTTATTTTATTATTTCCATTTTAGTGATAAGAAAACTAATATTTACGAAGGTCAATCAACTTGGTTGCACAGCTGATAGGTAGCAGGACTTGGATGAGGACACATGGAAACAATTGGAGCCTTTATGAACATTCTAGCCAGCCTCTTGGAACTTTCATGATCCCCATTATGGTATATTGCTACTGAAACAACTGATGACTAGTACTGAATAAAATATTTTTAGGATCAGGTACTTAGAGTACCTGATACAATGGAATGTTATGTCCATAGAGGAAAGAGAGATTTCCTAGGCTCATTTGATGGTCTGTAACCTATTCACTCTTCTTTCATAAGGGAAAGACATTGTGGAAAGAACTTTAATTATAACCTTTTGAGCAGTTCTTATTTAATAGGACAACCATAAGAAGCCAGGTACAAGCTAGAACAAAGATAAATCAAAAGAGATGTAACTCAGAGAGCTAACTGGGTTGTATTTAGGAGGATTCTGTTAACCAAAATGTTTTAAATCATTTGTTCCAGGACCTCTGATGTGCTGTAAATGAGTTTACATTTGCTAATATGTGGATGATATATTATTCCTGCAGACTCAAGGCTCTAGTGCTCATCTTTTTATATCCAGAGTCCACAGATATATTATCTACTAATATAACAGTTTCAATACAAGGATTTGAGAAGAATTGACACTGAAGACAATTGGACTGATATCCCAGGTAGCAAAGACCCCATCCCTTGTGTACCGTATACAACTCCTTTGCTCCTAATCTGCTTCTATGTTAGAAGCACAGTGTTTCTCAAAGAATTTAGACAGTAGAATATTAGTTACTTTATTGTTGCTGTCCCAACATAGCTCACACAAAGCAACATAAGGAACACAGAAATGCTTTTGGTTCCTAGTTGAAAATAAGTCAGGTGCTGTGGTACACACCTGTATTCCCAGTACTTGTGAGGTAGAGACAGGAGAGGCAGGAGTTCAAGGGCATTCCCAGCTATATAGTAAATTCAAGGCCACATGGTATGTTCTAGGCCAACACGGACAATAGAGTGGGATCCTGTTTAGAAAGATAATAATCATATTAATGGGATACACTCTATCATGGTGTGAAGACATAGTCGGAAAATGAGGGATCTAGTCATATTGGGTCCAAAGGCAAGAAACACAGAGAGATGGATATCATTGCTTAGTTACCTTCCTCCTTTCCCCTTTGTTATTCAGTCTGGAACCCCAGCCTGTGATATGATGCTATCTACATTTAAAATGACTTTTTCCTACTATTGAAAGCTCCTTGTATATACCTTTACAAACATGCCCAGAGATGACTATCTTAGGTGATTCTAACAGGAAAATTCACAGTGAAGGTTAAACATCAAGGTAGGTCATGAAAAAAATGTGAAACAGAATAGGTGGCCCCCTAAGAATGAGGTACTCTGATGGCATACAAGGTAAACTTGTGCCTATTCTCTTAAGACAATTCTGTCTTGGCACACAATTTGCTTAGCATGCAAGTGAGATAAGTAAGCAGAAATTAGCACATTGGCAAATATATGAACATTTCCACTGTCACTATGTCCATCACATCATCCCTGATTATTGTGATTCTTCAAATGAAGCAATGAGAACATATACAGTCTTCGAAGGCTATACACTAAATTGTAGATAGTGGTTGTCCCCTGTGCTTCTGTGTCTGTTTACTTTAATATTGAGTATGCATTTGTCCTATACCAAAAATAGAAATGAAGGTACTCCCATTTTTGGAAAATAGGTACATGATGCAACTGCTTATTTGTTCTGTGGGAGCAGGAGAGACTTCACAGGTAGAAAATACCACCACAAAAATAAAGCACAAATGTTCTCTTAAATACTTCAAAGTAACATTGAAAATCATTTTCTGCTCTCAAACAGCTAGAAGAGAAAGTGGGAAGTGTAATTTATAACACAGACATAGGTAAGAACTTTCAAAAATTATCCAGTTTCTCGGGAATTAATGATGACACCTGGTAAATGAGCCTTCATGTACTTAAAAGTTCCATAACATAACAAAAAAATGTCAACAGAGTGAAGAGTTGCCAAACATGATAATAGAAAGAAAACATTTGCTAGCTGTATATATGATAGAGGATTAATATCAAGAATTACAAAAAAAGCCTAAAAACTAAATATCAAGAAAACAATACAAACAAAAATAAGCTCTGGAAATGAACAGAGATCTCCCTAAGGAAGAAATATAGGTGGGTGCAAAAATCTTTTTTTAAAGGAATTTGAGTAGAAGCACACTACATGGGTATACAATGCTTCCCCCATAAGACATGGACTATTAAATGATATTCTTAGTGCTGCGTGTAGTCACTTAGGAGTTATGTATTGGCCAATCTCCAGAGCTCTTCCACACACTACAGCATCTTGCCATTGTTCTTGGATGCTCACAAAAACCTGATAATGTTTTCAGCCTCTAGTGCTGAAAACATTGCACATTTTGGCTGCTGGGAATAAATCAAGCTGAAACTGAGATGCAAGATTTTCCCTACCAGATAACCTTAACATTACCAAAATATTTTGTATATGCTGCTGAGAGACAAATGTAATCAACAATCTTCCTTAGTTTTGAATACCAAGAGCTATAGTAATGATCTTAAAGGCAAAATGTACCTTTTAGTACAATAAATGCATGATTATTGTAAGGTTAACCAAATACTTCTGATTGGATTTGAGGCCTGCTTCATGAGAGATAATTCATGTCTGTTATTATGAGCGTGCTCAAAAGTCCATGGCTGGGGATGTCATAACCCCTAGTAGATAGCCTACTACTACTGTCTTGTTCAATGGACATATTGTTAAACTACTTCCTAAATATTTATATGTATATCCACAGAGTAGTCTTGTGTTCAACTTTGGTCAGAAAAACATTTCTTTGCAGCAGTTAGCAGTTAATGCAGAAAGTCACAACTGGTCAGGGTGCTGAGAATAAATGCTAAGTGGATGTTTTACCCAAAGGAAAAGACAACTATGTAACTTGCTCCAAGGCTCATGGAACACTATAGAAGAGGGTAGAGAAAACACTAAGAACAAAGTGATGGAACGGAGTAACATAACTGTTGCATCATTATCACACAGCAGCTTTGTTTACCTGCACAAAGCATTTCAACGGTCTTTATGGACTGATGAGGGCCACATTAGAATCCACCCCTCCTCGAGGAGTTATTGCCAGCTATTGGTTGCAGGGTGGGTCATTTTTCTTTCAGTAGTTTATCCATTGGTAAGTTTTCCAAGGTGTAATAAATACCTCCAATACAGACTTAACAAGCAAGGGGTTAAAATAAATTTCTGGATGGTGGTGGTGCATACACAAGCAGAGGCAAGTAGATCTATGTAAGTTGGAAGTCAACCTGGTCTCTGTGAGTTCCAGAACAGCAGAGCAGTTACACACACACACACACACACACACACACAAACACATACACACATACACACACACCGTCTCAAAAAATCCCAACAGTAATAATAATAAATATTGATAAAATACAGGGAAGAGTTGAGAGAAAAAGATAGTTCAGCAAGCATAAAAGCGTAATTGGGTGACTGTGATCACACTATATTTGAAATGTTCAAATATAGTGGCAAAGTCAAGCAAATGTCTTTTAAGAAATGATATAATTCAATAAAGAATAACTCCAGCTAAGAATCTAAGCAAAATGGTACTTAAATGGCCATTCCCCTGTAATCAGATTAATGACTACCTTAATTGTCATCATAGAGCTGTCATCCAGTAACTAATGGAAGCAGATTAGAGATCCACAGCTAAGCAGTGGGCCAAACTCCTAGAGTCCAGTCACAGAGAGAGATGAATAATAATATGAGCAAAGGGGCCAAGAACATGATGGGGATACCCACAGACACAGTTGACCTGAGTTAGTGGGAACTCACTGATTCTGGACTGACAGCTGGGGAATTTGCATAAGACTGAACTAGTGCTTCTGATGTGAGTGGCAGTTGTGTGGCATGGGGAGTGTGTGGGGCCACTGGCAGTGGAATCAATATTTATCCCTAGTGCATGAACTGTCTCTTTGGAGCATATTCTCTATGGAGGGTTACCTTGCTCAGCTTAGATACAGGGGGAAGGGCACCTAGGTCCTTCCTCAAGTCATATGACAGACCTTGTTGACTCCCCATGGGAGGCTTCCCTCTCTGAGGAGTAGATGGCTGGTGGGATGGGAAGAAGATGGGAAGAGTGGTAGAATGGGAAGGAGAAGGAACTGGATTGGAATGTAAAATAAGATTGTTTTAATATATATATATATATATATATAATCAATATTATCAATATAAAAATAAATGAAAGAATCTTGTAGAAGTTTTATAAACTTCTTACTATCTTAGTCCATTATTTATTTGTGAATACCATAAGACAGGTAACCTATAAAGACTCAGGATTTATTTGGATCAAAGTCCTGATGGCACAGAAGTCTAAGAATATGATGCTAGCAACTGGTACAAACTTTCAGGCTATATCATAACATGGTAGAAAGTATCACATGGGATAATGTCAGTTTGGATTTCTCACCCATCCTTCAAAGCTATCAGTTAATCATGGAGGCTACTCACTGATAGACATTTCTAATCCTAATTACTCCCCAACACATGGAATTTGGGGGACATATTCAAGTCATGGATTCATAACACAGAGATAGCATTTTTAAAGTTGTCACAAACATAAAAAGCAATAGTAGCAGTCAAGTCAGGAAGTCAATAGGCATTTCTTTTTTTAAAAGAAAAAGTGGGACCTCCGCCCTTCACTTCTTCAGGGGCCATTGATCCCCCAGCTCAGCCTGTTCGGGCGCTGGGTCCGGGCAGCGGGAGTCCCTTTGTTTCTATAGC
>LOJH01044363.1:0-13805 GCA_001685095.1 Ellobius talpinus | reverse complement strand
ATGGACCAGAATCCGTTTTGTGTCTAGTTACTTACTACATTTCCATCTGGGCTTCTTTATCTGTAGAGTGAGGATTGTGCTCAACAGAGTGAGTTTATTCTACCACTTCCATGGCCTCTGCTAGGCATGTGTTGAACTTGTTGTGAGCTGACAGGTAAGGCAAGCCGACTTTGACATTCTTCATGGCAAAAGAAAATTTCTCTCACCCGTTAGGATGTTCTTGACAATTTTCTAGAGATCAGCAACGTGAGAAGCAGTTTGCAAAATCCAACCTGATCATGAGTTTTCTAAATCATAGTTATTTCAGCCCTGGCTATTTGTTTTGTTTTTTCTTTTGCCCCAATATTCCCATGAACTCCTGTTTAACCAAACTCCCACTTCCATAAGCTAATAAAAGTGTCACATAGGTTGTTAGGAAGAACTATTGTTATTTAGAAGTCGGCATTTTCTGTGTAATCAAAACACAATAAAGTGAATTTTTGGTGTTAACTTTGTTATTTTAGACTCTTGGCAATCTTGCCAAACCTCTGCTAAGAAATCAGGTTATGTAAACTCTTCTCTTGTCTTGTCTTTTCTCAAGACCATGATCAAGAGACATCTTTCATGATCATAAAGAGTTCCAGGAAAACACCCGACTCACTTTACTCATGGCTGTTTCGTGGGAGTGAATAAATAAGACTACGTTCAGGATTGGAATATTATTCTTTTCTTTCCTGTGTTTCACTATGGCTGCTATGTAAAGGAAGCATCAACAGAGTGTCTCTTTGTAGTACCTAGTGCACACTCAGCAGCCTCCCAATCACTGCTCTTCATGGATACTGAAATCTCATTTTCTCACCTTGATCAGAAAGGTGAGACCATATGACCTTTCATTGCAATTTGCCCATAATGTAGGCTAGCTCAAGCAGCAAAAGTCCGTTGCATGGATACAAACTCTCCCCCAGCAAAGGCAATCCATTCTTCCATTTTCTCTTCCCTGCTAGTCTATGTTCTAAGGATGATAGGACTTGACAATAATATTCCTAAGCTTTAAGCATCTCAAGGTGGGACTCCATGGTAGGGATGATCACTAGCCTTCTAGAACTCAGTGGTCTCTTCCAGAGATTCATACAGCTAGATTATCTGAAAAGGAGATGATTTGCATAAAGACATTTCTTTCTTTCTCTTTCTTTCCTTCTTTCTTTTCTTTTTTTTTAGTTTTTTTTGTTTTGTTTTTGCTTTTTTGTTTTTTTGAGACAATATTTCTCTGTATTATCCTGGCTATTCTGGAACTTGCTTTGTAAAACAGGCTGTCCTGGAACTCACAGAGATCTGCCTGCTGGGATTAATTCCAAGTGCTGGGACTAAAAGCATGCACCACCACTGCCCAGCTATGTAAGGACATTTCAACAAAATATTTTAAACCAAAAGCACTCAATAGAATTTCCCTGTTCATAAACCCTTTTTGTAAGGGAAATGACCTATACAGGGTAGGCAGAAGATAGTCTGGTCTATAGCTAGAAGGTGCCAGAAGCAAGGTCCTTCACTTCTAATTGTGACAACCAAGTACATCCAGATGTTAACAAGATGTCCCCTGATGGAAGAGGAAGGGAGAAGGTGGTATAAACGATCCTTAGTTAAGTGCCAATGGTCTAACATTTTGAACTAGTCCTCATAAGATTTCAGTTAGGAACTCTCTTCCCTTCCCCTACCCTAGAATTCTCAGTATTGGTCTATCAGACAGGCTGAGAAAGAATCCTCTTGAAAATGTGCAGTCTTAGAACCCTCAGCCTATCACAGCACACAGAAAAGGGGCTATGTATTGAAGCTCACCCAGGCCTATGCTACATGTCCCAGGGGTCCAAGAAAGCATGAAGTGTCTTGGTTTTAGCAGCTGGAAGCATAATTCTTAGGAATTCTTCAATTTCACAATGTTTCGTTTTTGTTTTCTTTTTAAGCAAAAAACAAAATCCACAAGATGTGTCCTGGAAGGCAGGGGAGTAAGAGCCACATAGACCTCAGTCTCAGCTAGTTGAGTAATTTTGAGTTCCTCAGTGCACTCATGGGGAGGATAGAACAAAGGAGAAACTGCAGAAAGGTCTGACTTTCAAGTGAAGAGAGCTGGGTTCCAAGTCAAGGCCACAGTGCCAGCTGCTCTTACTATAGCTGTAGATTGCAGGGAACCTGGCCTACCTGGGCAGTAGCCAGCCATCATTAAAGCACTTGTGTTAGAGATTTTATCCTTATTGTGACCAAGGTGCCTTCCATAATTGACTTAGGGAAGAATAAGTTATTGTAGTTTATGGTTTCAGAATGTTTAGTCAATGGTGACTTGGCTTTAGGTGTTTGGTTAGAACATGGCAGTGTGAGCATGTGACACAGGAAGCTTCTTGCTTCATAGCAGTCGGTAAGCAAAAAACAGGGTATAACCAAGGTGCCAGGACAAGATACAGCCCTAAGAGACACACCCAGTAATATATTTATTTCAGCGGGGCCCCACCTCTTACCCTTACTACCTCCTTCTACTAACGTGAGGATATTATGATTCCTTCAGGGGTCTAATCACTCATTAGGTAAGAGTCCTCATGAACCAATTACCTTTGGAAATATTATCACACACCTCTAGGGATGGGCTTTATGTGTCATCTGATGTTTTTGATCCAGTTAGGTTGATAATCAAAATTAAACCATCACAGCACTATAAAATACTTTTAAATCACTACTAATGTCAACAAGAAGCCTTTTTTATAAGTATGCCACTGAATGCTTATTTTTTCTTTTAATGAGGTAAGGTGCTGGGGGTTTGGACTACTTACCTCCCTGACACCTCTTAGCTCTTGGTGCCCTTGCTGTACTGATAGAGGTAACAGCCAGCTAGATTACTTGTGCCCGCATTGGCTAACTTGGACATGCTACAGAAGCTTTGAAGAAGCTACATGGCAACCATAGCTGCCTGCTACTGAAACACTGATCCAGCTCCTAAAAGACACTGTCCCATACATGACTATTTCAAACAGCACACACTTGATTTTTGCCATTACAAGTGTCACTGTATTAAAAAATGACTCTCTTACTCTGCAGACATTTTCACCCAGGGCTGCTTTCAGGACAAGGCCTGGGATTGGTACAAGCATGGCACTTCATTTCTATGGAAGCCTGCCATAATTGGTGCAGGTAACTTTTTGTATCCTCTTCCTGGCTGTATAAAAAAGAGGTATGACTCCTTTGTAAGCCAGCTGAGAGATGCCCTCCTTTTGAGTGGTCTTGTCTACTTTTTACTTTCCTCCTCACTAGATCTGCTTAAACTGATAGATAACACAAATGGAAATGGCAGTGCAACCGTGGCGATGAAGCGGAAGTAGCAGTGTCAATGACAAGAGAAACAATGAGAAAATACCTGGGAAGCTGCAGCGAGCTACTGGGGCTAGAAGGAGACACAACAAAGACGATGAAGCTGTGAAGAGCTGAAGAGGAGAAACTGTGGACCCTGCTCACTAGAAAAGGTCCAGAGAGCTACCAAGTCTTAAATGTCAAAGAACTCGGTCATAGCAACCGTTTATAACAGCCATAACAGTGTATGAAGTGTTATCGTATTAGACGTTATGAGGGGCTAAGGATCCTAAAGTCGCTGGGCCGGAGAGCTCTAACACTTGTTGCTCTGTAGAAGGTTCTCTCATTCTGGAAGGCCATGAAAGCTATAGCAGTAGGAGACACCACCTGCTGCTACTTGCTGCCACCACCTACTGCTGCTGTGAGCTGAGAATTACAAGAGCTGCCCAGTTCTGGGAACCACTAGGTTTCAAAGCCCAGAACAAGAAGACTCCAACCTGATTTGCTTGAGTCTTGAGTCTAGATCCTAAAGCCTAGAGCAATAGTCCCTGAACTCTCCGCAGGAGGAGCTAAACAGCCTTTAGATAAAGGCACTCTAAGACCCAGGGTTTCCAGCGTGAAAACAGCTTCCGGTCTCCAGCTCACAATTTCTATTCAAGCAGCGGAGAGGGCCTTCAGATAGCTGGATAAGAATTGCTGACCCTAATCTTACCTTAGTGATATTCGGATAACAAGGTGTGATGTAAATGAGCGGCCCAGGGAAGATGAGGGACACCGAGGAAGAGCTCGGTTGGCAGATGACAGAACCCCTAGCCCGGTGAACGAGAGAACTTGGGGCATGTGGAAACTGGCTTATGGGAGGAATCTGAAGGCCTAACTTTTTGATTTGATAATTTTTTCATGAACCAAATTAAATTTCCATTTAATGCTGACAAAGAAGTGATGAACAGTGAGAACCACTTGAATCAACAAATAGTTCACAGTCCGTTCCCTCATGTTATCATCTAGTTCTAGATAATAGTATAATTAAAATTAGCATTTGTAAGAACAAATTAAAGAAAAAGAGTCCATGAACTTGAGAGAAAGTAGGGGAGAGGTATGCATGGGAGGACTTGTAGGGAGGAAAGAAAAGGGAGAAACTGATGTGATTATGTTTTAATTTCAAAAAATAAAAAAAACAGATTTTAAAATCTGATCAATATAATCAGTTCACATTTGGGCTATGTTTGGACTCCACTTGATTTTGCATTTCTGAGTACCAGTTGGCCCTGTGCACGCCTTTGTAATTGAATTACAGTCTCTGGATTTCCCCAGACAGTCCACCCATTCCTATTTTAATAGCATCATGGGCTTTCTTAAGTTCTCAGAGGAATCACATTACTGTCTGCAAACCCAATTCACATAATCAAATGACAGGAATGCCTCTGGTATCCCCTCAGCTAGTCGCTCCCAACAGTCAAGTCAGCAGACCCTCACCAAGCCATCTGTAAATATTTGGGGACTTGGGGTTACAGGCGGAGGTCGCTTGCCACCCAAATCACTCTCAGGTGAAACAGGCAAATCTAAACTGGAGTCTCCCAAAGTCTACCCTTCCGCAGAAGCTTTGGCACCTGTCCCTTGCTCCTTATCCTCCAACAGCAATGGAGGCCTTGAACTCTGAGTCGTTATTTTGGAATCGTGATTTAAAAAGACAATATTCCCAGCCAAAGTAGCCCTAGACAGAGAAGGGAGCGTGGGTTTCATTTTCCTATATGTTGCTGTAACTATAAACAATGCCTTATCGTCGCAAAAGTTCTCATGAAATAATAAGCTCTGGTGTTTTTGAAAGTATTTGCACCAGCCCTTGGAGATTTTCTTAGAATCATGATTCACAGATGAGAAATTTTCCTCTTCTACAGGGTTTAGTAATTGGCACGAGAATCACTCAGTAGATCGTCTACACAAATGAATTTGGACAGTCCTTCTGGTAACTATTCATTAACAAATCTTTTACTTTTTCTCAAACTGAGTGGATGACAGAGTCAAGATAATCTCTACTTCCCATATTATAGACTGATCATTCAATATTTTCTGAAAATTGGATTGTTCTATCATGGAGATGACACGTAGGTGCAGTGAGATCACATGGTATTTTCGGGATCCCGAGAGTAAGGATTTCTGGGATCACAGAGTGTAACATTTGTAAGGAACTTCACAGATCATTTATTCCAACCTTCACATCTTAATGTGAAACAAAAGAAACTCCAAGGTTTGAAGTATGATGTTAGCAAGAGACTCTGAATCATGTTTAGAAAGAACATTTGTTAATCACTCAGTGAGTCTGCATTGAGCATCCCCTGTGAGTCAGCCAGTGTGTTACATTCTAAATACACAGGGGGAGTGAGAAGGACACACTCTTGCTCATACTCAGAAAAGACAGTAATTATTCACTCGGTGATTCTGTATTGAGCATCCCCTGTGAGTCAGACTGTGTACTACCTACTAGAGATCAGCAGAGACCGAGGCAGACCTGGAGTGTCTGGAGGCACTGCCAATGCCAAGAACTTATTATTGTATGAGTTTGTTCAGGAGCATGATTGGGTTTAATACTTAGAACCATTCTTAGATCTGGATATGATTATCCTCATATTTGAGCTGAGGCAAATTTCAGAAAGATTAAGGGATTGGCTTAAAGGCATAAAGAACTCAAAATCTTGGAAACAAGCGTATAACCAAAGAATCAATATGATTTTTAATTCAATTTATAAGACAACAAAATCCTTCACAGAGCCACAATTAACAGAGCTCTACCAGGAAATAGGTCACTTCTCACCATATTTTTTAAAAGATGCTTTTGTTCAAACTCAAATGAGGTACACCTAGAAAAACCTAGATTACAGTCAGGAGAAATCTACTTGGATGTGGAGATTCAATCTATAGATGAAGATGCTTCTAAAACATCATTTATCAATGTAAAAGTAGCCTGAGTCATGATATATTTAAATTTTCCCTGAGCTCTCTCCTAATGCTTCATGGGTTAGGTGAAATGAACTTGCAAATATATATATTCTTTCATAGTAGTCTTGCTTCTAGCACAAAATAAAAAGAGGGATGGAATTTTTTTTTAGCAACAATGCCCAAGAAATACTTTTCGGAATTGTCTTCAAATGTAATAATGTATTTTGAATACTTTTAAAGGCACAAAGTGCATATACGCATACTCTGGCATGCATTTGCAATAATATTTTTACTTTGCTTGACATAAAATATGGGTGCTCTTTATCTCCATAAGGAAAATTGGGAAGATGTTTATAATACCAGGACAAGGGTTCTAGGAACAACAGGTTTCCCTGCCCCACTTTCATCCAGCAAGCTTGGAAGAATAAGGTAGGTTTCCAGTAGTGACCTTTAATTGACCTCTAGTTGACCATTTTAACCTGTGGCTGGGATTATTCTGATGGTGGCCAAATTCCTTAGAGCTAAGTCTCTTCAGAAACTGAGGAAGCCTGGGGCAAGTCCTGACATGAGTATGTGAGGAGCCTAGTGAGAGCCAGGGAGCCAATCCTGTCTAAGCGGAATCTTCAACGAGGGGTCAAGGGACAGGGTGGAGAAGTTTTATTACAATTTTCCTAAAAGTGTATGGAACAGATTGACACTCATATTTATGCTGTCGAAAAACTGCCCACAGACATGCATGTTGACTTGTGAGAAAACTGCCAAGCAGTGTGAGGTCA
Source organism: Ellobius talpinus (assembly GCA_001685095.1). Taxonomy (NCBI): domain Eukaryota; kingdom Metazoa; phylum Chordata; class Mammalia; order Rodentia; family Cricetidae; genus Ellobius; species Ellobius talpinus. The sequence goes on along the minus strand of LOJH01044363.1, from coordinate 6,783 downwards.
TGGAGAAGGTAGTACTATACACACACAAAGAAACACATAAACAAACAAATAAGCAAATAAAATATATGAAATTTAATCCTGGTTAAAACATGATTCATTGCTTTGGAGCAATAAACAGTGAAATGATATCCAAAAGCAATTTTTCCACTTATTGGCCACATGAGCAATTTTCCTTATAACTATAGCAGATTCTTTCAAAGATCATATTGACACCCATGGGAGGAAACTCACGCCAAGTGTCATTTTATTTATTTATTCATTTATTTATTTTTAATACATTGAAACAAAATCGCATCACTTTCCCCCCTCCCTTTCCTTCCTCAACCCCTCCAAGGTACCCTCTCTTCAAGCCCCACATGTTCCCCCACTCCCATTCTTTTTCTTATATGCATTATACATACTATGTAGACATGTGCACAAATATTTAGATACAGCCTGCTCGTTCTGGCGTGGTGATTGTGTGTATGTGGTTTCTCAGCTGACCATCTACATCACAGCTCCTACATGGAAGGTTCAGTGAACGTCTCAGATGAGGGGGGAGAAAAAATTGTACGAGCCAGAAAACCAGAAGTCTTCTGTGAATCATCCCCTCCTAGAAATGGCAGCATCAATAAGACAGGAAGAAGGGCATTGCCAATAGACATGCTGAAGTGGAGGGGACACTTCACAGAGTCACACCCCTGCACAAAGAGCTATAGGTCATTTCCTTTTTATTACTTTCAGTGGGGCTTTAAAAATCTCACCCATACTTAAGGCAAGGCCTCATGTACAGCAGAAGATAACAAACACAAAATCAACTCAACAGTATTTTTATAGACTTTTTGTCTTATACTGTTTTGTTTAGGGTGTTTTTTGTTTTGTTTGTCTTAATGGTCCTTTGCTTGCTCATTATCGTTTCTGATTTTGTGGTTGTTATCTGTTTTGTTTTTATGAGTGTTTCTTGGGTTTTTTTTTTTTACTTCATCCTGGTTTGTTCGTGTTTTTGGTTCTTTGTTTGCTTGCTTGTTTTCCTGATTGCTTGTTTTATAAAGAAAGAAAAATAAAAAGCCTGGAGTTGGGTGAGTGGAAATGTGGGGAGAACCTGGGAGAAGTTGGGGGAGGACAAATTGTGATCATATATATTACCTGAAAATTATTTTTTCAATAAAAAAAACTCACCATTAACAAAGCTACCTGGTATTGACACTATTTCCAAAAATATCTTTTGAAAATGCATGGATTTTATTTTATGCATTTATTTATATTACTTTTTGCCAGGTACTAAACCCAAGGCTATGAAACCCAACAACCCCAGACCTAAATTTTATGCTTTAATAATTCATTATTCAATAACCACCTGGCATAACTGCCTGTCCACAATTTCCTCTAGTATTTGGAACCTATCATTGAATAAGGATTCCTACTAATATTGCAAACCAAATGTTCCTTTCCTGCCCCCTGGAAATCTTCTTGATGCAAAATGCCCCTGATTCAGGTAAAATAAGCCTTCTTCAGAATGGCATGGGGATTCTACCAACACCCACAACCAGGTACAGGTAAAATAAGCCTCCTTCACAATGCATGGGGATTCTACCAGTGCCCACAACCAGGCACAGGTAAAATAAGCCTCCTTCAGAACAGCATGGGGATTCTACCAACACCCACAAGCAGGCACAAGGGTTTTTCTCAGGCCAGAAAAAGAAGAGGAAATTGAAAACTCGAACTTGCGGGCTTTGTAGTGAGTGGTTTACTAATTTTCCACCCAGAATTTGAGGTTTTAAAGACCATATTGATGCAAGAAATAAAGACATAGCCTTTTGCAATGTAGAAGAACTGAAATTAGGAGGCAATGTACATATAGTCAGTACCTTCCAAAGGCCATACATTCAGGAAAGGGAAATTCTGGATAGCAGTGGAAGGCATCAACAAGGAACTGTGGGTACACACTGCTTAACAATGGAGATACATTCTGAGAAAAGCCTCACTGGCAGCTTTGTCCTTGTGCCAACACCACACAGTGTAGCTAGCACAGGCTAAGACTGCTACATGCCACTTAGTCATATAATTCTATGAGATCACTGTCTTACAAATGATTCATCATCGATATCATAAAATATCATAGAGTGTATGACTAGTGTGTTGTGAAATGGGATTGCGGTGGAGACATTCGTCTGCTGACCATTTAGAGACAGCGCCTCTTCTCATGTTGGTGTTGGAATTCGTATAATTTGTATGTCTCAAGAATAGTCTAGACAAGAAATTAGCTTTAAGGAAACATTTTTAGACTGAGGCGCCTAGCTGGTGCAAAGTCTTCTCGAAGGTGACATTTCCAACCAAGCAGAAGCGAATTCTTGCATATCAAACTGAACGGAACTTGAGTTCATAGCCCAAAATTGCAAAATATAGACCAAAATAAGCCACCATAATCACAAGACAAAACAAATTATATATTTAGACTTCCCAAAATATCAAATATTAAAATTACATTACTCTTCATTAAAATTTTGTACAGGATAATTAAGCGCCAAACATTCCAGTTCTTGAATTAGTTCCATATTCCACCATAGCAAAACAGACCCATCATAAATAAAAGGCTATGGAAAGAGGAGTAGGGACGTGAAAAGAGGGTCTTGAAAAAGATGTTCAAGAAGCGCCTACTAAATGCTCTCTTGTGGTTGTATTTAAATTAATACAGACATTTTGGGAATGGTGGCAATTCCTTAAAAAATTAAATCCAGACTTACTGTATGATCAAGCAGTTCTATTTCTGTATATGTGTGTATACATACATACATATATAAAGAAATCAAAATCAACATGTGAAGATATGTCTGCTTTCCTATAGTCTTTGCAGCATATTTGCCAAAATATAGAGTCTACCTCAGTATCGAATGGATTTTAGAAATAGTGATCTGTTAATTGACAAGCCCCCACAATTTACAATGGTTTCATTGTAGTGTAGAACTGAAAAAAAATCAGCAGGAATCAGACTACACATTTCAATTTTGATATTTCCTTGGCCTAGCAATACAAAGAAGGATTCTCTTTCATGTGATGACCGGGCATTGGCCGCAAATGTAGCTTTCAGTCTTTCATGTGAATATGACGAGTACCTAATACCTACCCTGTAGGGGATTGCGCTGACAAGCTGTTTAGTATGTAGAATATTGTCAGCATATTTTGAATTACAATATTCTCAAGGTAAGATTGGTTCATCAGAAACTATCCCATGATAAGTCAAGGAATTAAATGTTCTTACCACAAAACAAAGAGTTCATAAATATTGGGGATGATGAATATGCTAATTAACATGATTTGAGTATTATATAATGTATACTCCTATCAAACATCATCTTATACCTCATAAATATGATTTTTTATCTATCAACTGAAAACAAAATAGCTACTTATAAACATGATATTTATGTATGGCATTAGGAAGACCTGAAAGAACTTGTTTGTGGGAATATAGGAACACTGAACTAATGAAAAGCATTATTGACCAGAGTGGGAGAAATAAATTTGTTTCTGTAGCTTTTGATATTCATTACTTCATAGATGTGTTGGTTTGAATGAGAATGGTCCCCATAGGTTTGATAATCAGGGAGTACATTATCTGAAAGGATTAGGAAGTATGGCCTTGCTGGAGGAAATATGCCACAGGGCATGGCCTTTGAGCTTTTAAAAACCTAAGTCAGACCCATGGCTCTCTCTCTCTCCTCCTGCTGCCTGTGAACCCAGATGTAGAAGTCTCAGCTATTTCTCCAGCACCATGTTTCATGAAACTTCCTGGTCATCACCCATCATGGATGAAACTCATGGCAGGAGCCTGGAAGGAGAAACTGAAGCAAAATCATTGAGTAATGCTGCTTACTGGATTTCTTCCCCTGACTTGCTTGTCTACTTTTCTTATACAGGTCAGGCCTATCTGCACTGGGATAGCACTGCTCACGGTGGGCCTGGCCCTCTTATATCAATTAGCAATTAAGAAAATGTTCCCACAGATTTGCTGAGGTCAGTCTGATGGAAACAATTCCTCAAATGAATTTCCCTTTTCCCAGTTGGAGCTAGTGTGTGTTGTTAGCCAGAACAACTGATCCTTGTAAACATGAGACACAAATATTTCATTATTCAAATGTAACCTTTCCTTCCTTGTTTGTACCCAAGATCCCATGTTAATATCACAACATAAACCCAAGTCAAATTTTAGAAGTCCAAGTAATTAAAAAATTCCGTCACTTAAAAGTTCAGTGTCTCTTTAAAACATTTAATTTCTTACCAGTGGGTTCCTATAGAATCAAAACAAATTAAATAATCTTATTATTTAATTAAATATATCTTACTAAATTAAATTAAGTAGGTCATATCCCAAAATGGAAAAACCAAGGCACAGTTACAGTCAAATCAAAGCAAAATCAAAATCTAAAAGTATAAATAGCTGGATATCTATCACTCACTTACAGTCTTCTAGTTTCTAAAGGCACAACTCATGAAGTTCTGAATACTCACCAGTTTTTCCTGCCCGAAGTTCCACAATACTCAACCTTCTTGCCTTTAAATAGTGTGGTCCGGTCCGCCATCACGGCATCTAACTCTCTAATAACGATTTCTGTCCTGGTTACTTTCTGCTGATGTGATAAAACACTGACCAAAACAAACTTGAGGAGGAAGGAGATAATTTGGCTTACCCATCCTGATCACAAGCCATCATTATGGGAAGTTGGAGGAGGAGCTCAAGCAGAAGCAAAGGTAGAAACCATGGAGGAATGCTGCTTACTGGTTCGTTTCTCTGGCTCACTCAGCTACTTTTCTTACTCAGCTCAGGGTTGCCTGCCTTAGAATAGCACTGCCCACAGTAGGCTGGGCCCTACTATACTAAGTGCCAATTATAAAATGGCTCCACAGGTCAGTCTGATGGAGGCCATTAGCCAATTGAGGATCATTCTTCCTTGATGATTCTAGTTTGTGTCAAACTGACAAAACCAACCAGTACAGTTGAGATGTGTTTGGAAAGAATAGAGCAATTTGTGTGTTGATAGAAACATCAATGGTCTTTAGCAATCATGATAATTTCTAAATTCTGAACATCGAAAATCAGGAGCCTATGAAGACAGAGCTCTGATCCTTAGCGTGTGGAAGGCCAAACCGCAGAGTAAAGCTGGCTGTAATGCTCTGGCTTCAGCAGTAGCTATGGAAATATGGAGCAATTGAATTGCTACAAAAAAACAAAAAAAAAAACAAAAGAAAAACCAATAGGCTTAGAAACAACATGAAACTGTAGATTAAGCAGGTTGATGGCCTCAGCCAACTACAGTTGGGGGACGATTTTATACAATTGGTCTATAGACCATAAAGCAAAGACTGTATCTGTGGCTAACCTATAGAATGTATTAAATGCAAAGTCTCCCAAAAAAAAGACCAATAAAACTTTAGCATTAGAAATAAGAAATACTTTGAACACATAGAAAGATTAGTGACCCTTCAAATACAAGACCAGATGGACCAATGAGCAGCACTTCCCTTAGGAGACATTACAACCTTTTCCACCCTGCACTGCATTTCTTCAAACCTCTTTGAAGTCAACTACAAAGAAGTAGGCATTTGAGTGGTGGTGCAGGCCTTTAATCCCATCCCTCATGAGGCAGAGGCAGGCGGATCTCTGTGAGTTTGGGCCAGCCTGGTCTACAAGAGCTAGTTCCAGGACAGTCTCCAAAGCAACAGAGAATCAGAGGGGGAAAAAGTAGGCATTTGGCAAACACTCAATAAGCCAATGTCATTTTAAAATAAAAGAATAAATAAATGAGCGTTTCAACTATTCTTCAAGCAATTTTGATTTAACTTAAAAGACTATTTTCTACCAGTCATGGAACATTATGTGTGAAGGTGGAACCCAGTTTTGATTCATCCACATAGGTCAATATCTTGGCGTGGTCATGACTGATTACAATTGGAAAGTCATTGTAGAAAATTTTCTGAGAGACTCAGATAGATGACAGTATTTAATTATCTGGATGAATCCAGGGGCTGGAGAGATTGTTTGGTTGGTAAAGTGCTTGAAAGGCAAGCATGAAGGTTTGAGTTTGAGCCCCAGCACCTACTGAAAAGCAAACTGTAAACCCAGTGCCAGGGAGACAGAGACAGGAGGATCCTTGGGGTCTGATGGCTAGCTACTCTAGCCAGATGGGCAAGCTACTGAAAAACAAGCAATATGGTAGAGAGAGTGATCAAGGAAGCCATTCAACATTAACTTCTAGCCTCTACATCCACACACATATATGTGTGCATGCACACAAACACACACACGTGACATGTCATATACCGCATGACCTATGGGCATCAGAAACTCTGGTAAATTTCCTGTAGATGATCAAAAGGAACTCAGAAGCTTAATGGTCACCCAGGACTTATTTTCCCGAAGCACAAACAGTCTACACCGTCACTGAGAAGTTTCCTCATGGACACTCCACCTCTGTTCACACTGCTAGTAACTAGGCTAATTCTGTGGTATCAACCAGAAGAGTGAGTCTGAAGAATGGGTTTTCAAAAGAACATTGATGAGTTATAGAATTAACACAGAGAAGAAATACTGAATTTTCATGAAAAAGAAAAGCTTCCTAAATCGACTGCTTGATCCCCATTTTCTCCACTGGTCGTCAATCCAGAAAAAGAGCGATCACAGATGAATTTGAGATTTAAATATATCATGCTAACAATAGGGGGTGACTTGAAACCAGTGATAGGGGAATCTCCCTCCTCTCCCTCCTCTCTCTCTCCCTCCCTCTCTCTCCCTCTTCTCTCTCTCTC